>LDKF01000654.1:0-53266 GCA_001026735.1 Rotylenchulus reniformis | reverse complement strand
TTTTTTTAAAGCAGCTTTAACGAATGAGACAGATGGCGATGAAAGATCACCCATGTTACTTCTGCTCATTGAATCTGATATCAAAAATTAAGATAATGGGAATAATGAAAAATCCAGAGACTGTGATTTTCATCCAACAATCAAAGGAATTGAATATAGTCATGTATTATAGAGAGTAGGGTTATCGCGGGGTCACCGCTCACCGCAGGGTCTAGTCCCGCGAGGGTCGCCAGTCCCAGTCCCTGCGGCCTTGTCTCCGCTAGGACACGGGTATACACAAAATACACCCCTAAGAATGGGAAAATCTGCCAAAATTGATCATTATTTTGGAAGATATTAGGGAAAAATAATGGAAATTAAAATTTTACTAACAAGTCAGTTTGTAATTAGAAAACTTTTTTTTAATAATTACAAATCAAAATTTCCAGGGGTCTGAAAAAGCGGAAATCGAAATTTTGAAGGGATTGAATCAAGGGGATGAAAAAAACGAAAATCACAAATAAAAATTTCGAGAGGTCCGAAAAAATCGAAAATCGCAAATCAAGTTTTCGAAGGATCCGAAAAAATCGAAAATCGCATTAATTTTTCTGATTATTTAATTTTTCTGATTAGGTAAATATTTTGATTTTTGTTTTTCTGTTTTTGCAAAAAAAAAATTCAAAGTTTTTCTGTTGCCTGATTGTTCAAAATATACTTCTAATTTTTGTTTTTTGGTTTTCATTTTATTCTTTTTCTGATTATTCAAAAATATTGATTTTATTTTTCTGATTATGTTAATATTCTGATTTTTGTTTCGTGTTTTCGAAAATTTTGAAGAATTTTGAATCGAAAAAGCTAGGTTCCCATATTTTCAACTTAGGCATATTTAATCCAGAAGTATTTTTGTGAAATAAAATGCAAAAATTTCTGCTCCCTAACAAGGCTTTGTTATAGTAATGGAAAAATCGACTCAAAAATGGTTGAAATATGCAACGGTGTCGAATTTTTTGTGGCTATTACAAGGTCAGAAAACTATGTCGATTGTCAATATTAGTGTTTATATCGTAAATTCATACATCATACAAATGCCATCTCATATTTTGATCACATAATTTATATATTCGGCATCACTTTCATGTAGCAGGTAGTATACATAATTTAATCTTCGTCACCCTCAACCGTGATACGCATTGGTTGTTGATGGACTACTGTATGTTGCGATTGTCGGGGGTACTGTACGCTGTCGTGGTGGTCCGTGGAATGTCACCCTTGTTGCACAGGTTGCCTTCACAGGCCGCACAGTTGCCGTCCTCGTCTCTTTCGCATTCGCCACTGCGTAAATTTTGGCAATTCCAGAAACTGCCACAGCCCTTCACATGTTTAGTGACATCGGCTTCAAAAATTGGACTCATCAATCTCATTCAAAATTGACGCCCTAAAACGCACCCTTGTGACAATTGTGACGCAGGTCGTAGCATTCCGTGACGCCCGGTTCGCATAGAATTGAGCTGAACGCATCATTTTCACGCTGTTTCTGGTACTCAACGCATTTCTTGTAGTCTTCTGAGTTGATGTCCGTGTACCAAGAACATTCGGAAAAGGAAATGGTCCCGTTGTAACAATGGATTCCTTAATCAAATTTAATTTTATTTTAGATAGAAATGGGATTTATAAGGAACAAAAAAAGAGTCGAAAATAAAACAAAAACAACTATAGACTAGTAAATAGTAAAGAACACCAGATAAAAGAGAGAAACATGCGAATTGGTCCAGTTTTGGCTTTAAATATTTGTGAAACACTAAATTTTTTCGAGATTTTCTAGGCTTAGATATAGTGCAAGTCTATTACTGTGTCTGGGCATTTTTTCGGAAATTGATTATTATATAATTAAAGCCGAAATTTGAAAAAAAATAAATTATATACTATTTATTTAATTGGGAATAAACTCAAAATCGTAATGATCTGACGAATTACGCCAAAAACAAAAATATGAAAATAAATTTTTGTGATGCAATGGCCTTAAAGGTTTTTTTGAATTTGCTGAAATTTCTCTCCTTTGTCACATTACTTTCATGGTACGCCGTGGTTGTTGGTGGTGGTGTGTTGGTGCGCTCCATTGTACATTCTAAACCAGCGGAATAAAGTTTTGAGATTTTGAGATAAATATTGAGTTTTTTACCAATTACGATTAGTAGGGCATCAAAAAAGATCGAAATGTTATTTTTTGCGGAGGCTCAAAATGGCCTGAAAATCAAATAAAAAGCATTACTAGCTTGATTTGAGTCCAAAATCATCAACTTTTCTGTCGATATTTTTAGATATTTTGGACTTTATGCCGGTATTTAAGCCGGTATTTTGCCCAAAAATGTTCAATTAAATTTTTTTGAAAATATTTTTTAAAAATTTTAAATTTTTCAAAAAAAAATCTCAAAAATTCATTTTTCCAAAAAAATTTTTTTTTTGAAAAATATAAAATTCTTAAAAGGAATTTTAAAAATATTTCGCCAATTTTTTGACACGATTTCGAAGGAATTTCCACTTTTTATTCCAATTGGAATTTTTTTATTATTTTTGGCCAGTTTCTCCATATTAACCTTGAAATATTCCTTAATTGCACTTTCAACCAAGAAAAAAAATTTTTTTGAACGCTTTTATAAAGTTTTCCATAGCCATTTTGAAAAATTATGTCAATATTATCACGAATTTTTGCCGGTGTTTTGCAATTTTTGGCCGAAATTTTATACGTATATTTTGTGATTTTATGTCGATATTTTTGATGCCCTAACGATTAATACTGTGTGTAATTATCGAAAATTAGATTGAATTTTAATTTTGAAGCTTGCTAGTGAAACGTTATTGAAAAGCTTGTGCTGTGCAGAATCTTATGCTCCATCTGGTATTTTTAGTTTTCGAAATTCGGCTAGAAAGATCGAAAAATTTCCGAAAAATATATAAAAAAAGATTTTTCGCAAAGCTGACCGAATTTCGAAAAAATTAAAAATACCAGAAGATGGAGCATAAATTCTGCACAACTTTGTTTTTTATAATTTTGGCCTAGCAAATTTCAAAAAAATGGACACATTGGCAAAAGTAGCGGGTTTTTAATGCCCTAAGCACCTAAAATATGACAAGACATTTGAATTGGCCAAATGTTTTGATGTGGCTTATTTTTTAAAAATAGCATCCACTCGAAGGCTAAGTAAGTGATAGATGTCTGGGTTCAACAAAAAAGGATACCCACAATTCGATTCCCACGCGATATCCACAGCGGACACAACGCTCATCCTTTATTTCACACAAAATTATTTCTTACAAAACTTATTTCTTTCAAAAATTATTTCTTACAATTTTATTTCTTACAAAACTTATTTCTTACAAAAGAATAAAAAGTTCATTTCTTACAAATTTTAAAATTCATATATTACGTTTATACTTTTGCTGTTTTTATAAATTATAAATGTTGCTTTAATGTTAGAGAGCCGGGATCAATAGTCCTGGTAGCAAGACGGTTTCGGCGAACCCAATAGTAAGAATCTGAGTATAAAATTAATAATCTCCCAGCCCGTACCTATTGAACCGTGCATTTGCCTAAGCCCCCCACGGTGAATATAGGTAGCCGGGCCTAATTTTTAAAATTTGTAAGAAATGAACTTTTTGTTCTTTTGTAAGAAATAAATTTGTAAGAAATAATTTTTGTAAGAAATAAGTTTTGTAAGAAATAATTTTGTGTGAAATAAAGGGGCCCCGACACAACTGGTGTTTTTGAAATAATTTACCCCAGACCTACAAGCAGTAATTTTTTTAAATTTTTTTTCCAACATTTAAAAAATGGATCAATTATTGACATAAGCCATTGTTTTTACTTTTTAGGCTTGACGACATTTTTTGGGTCTGTGGTATATTATTTTCAAAAACCGATACTTTTTGACAAAATCTGAATTTTTAAAAATATTTTTTACAAATTTCCGAAATGACCGAACCATTTTTTTTTGAAAATGGCAGTGTAGACAAATAGTTCGAGGAGTAAAAAAAATAATAATAAATTGTCAAATACCATAGCTGTCTTTGGGAACACAGACGTTGCTCACATTGCGAACGTATCCCTCCTTGCACACACATCGTGAATTGAAGGCTTTGCCTTAAAAACAAAATATGTTTTAGAAATTGCTTCTAAAATATAACCTTTTGAGTATATTTAGAAAAAATTCTGTTTCCTTGAAATTAAGAATTTTTAATTTTTCTAAATATATAATCTAAATGTATTTCCTCTAAAATAATGTAAAGTAAACACCATAAAGGAATAAGTAACTACCTATTTAATCTTCTTAAAGGATATAGCTGTTAAAAGCCAATTGTTTTTTAGCTATTTATAAAGTTTCGATCTTTTGAAATTTTGTTTTTTTGAATCATTTAGGAATGTTAAAGTGATGAATCGCTTGAAATTGAATTAAAATTTTTACTGTAGATGAAATATGTATTTATTCTCTTGGTCTGATGAACTCTTGCTCTTATGATCTTGGTCTGATGAAGTATGTATCAGGGATGGGTTCGTACCGCCGAATACCGTATTTTTGCCAATGTCGTCTACCGTTTTTTATCCTACCGTTCTTTTGGAATCTATCGTCTACCGTTTTTTTTTAATTCGATTTTGCCCATCCCTGGTATGTACTTATTTATACTCTTGGTTTTTGATGATCCTCCAATGATCCACATTTGCGCCCCATCCGTTAGAACGCGGTTCGAATAAAAGCTAAAATCAGCGTAGAAAAGCGAGAGAATTCCAAACCTTCTCTCATCGAATTTTCAGTGTCTGTTAATATCTTTCACTTTTCTTTTTTGGTCTTGCCGCGAAAAGATACCATATTACCTCTATTTTAATGGTATACCATTATATTTTTCAACCTCATCCAAAAGTTACCATTATAATAGAGGTTACCATTCTATTAGAGGTTACCACTATATTTTTCATCTCATCTAAAATGAAAAATGGGGATCGATTGAGCGTTTAACCAATAATTTTATAAACCAATCTTTCACTGAAATGACAGATGAAAAGCAAGATAAAGTTGGGTGCGGATAAAGTTCTTGAATTTTTTGAAAAAATGCAAGTTTTTTAGCGGACCTGACCCATCCGATTGTGTTCAGATTTTCAATATATTACATTCTATCAATATATTATTGGTTGAAATTGATTCTTTAAATATATTTTTAGCCAAAATTTAGCTTTGGTAATAAGTTCTAAAACTTTATCCGCACTTGACGGTCTCCAAGCGGAATTAACCTAAATAAGTACTAACCTCAACAATATTCTTCGTTCGCTAATAAATTTACATCAAATAAAACAATATTTAAAAATAACATTATTATGTATTTAAAAAAGAATTTTAAAAGTATTGACAAAAAAGTTTTTAGGCTTTTTTTCCCCGGATCCTGAACCAGATGTTACCATTATATTAGAGGCTACCATTATAATAGAGGTTACCATTATATTTTTCAAACTCCACCTATCATTACCATTATATTAGAGGTTACCATTCTATTAGAGGTTACCATAATAATAGAGGTAATACGGTAATTCGCTTCGAAAGATCGAGGGTTCAAAGCAATTAAATCGGCGCCCAATTTTTATCGTATAAAAATGAATTTGATGTCACAAAAAATAGAGCAAACAATTAGCTACAAAATAAGCCAAATTCCATTCAGATTTGACCATAATGAAAATAGTTGTGGCCAAAATACTGGGAATTTGGTCAAAATCAATTATTTGGGCCATTACTTTTTTCATACTGGACCAATTCGAATGGATTAGGCTTATTTTGTAGCGATTTTTTGCTTTAATTTTTGATACCACCAAACTCGTGGTTGTCTTTGAACCGAGTTCTAACGGATGGGACACAAAGATCGGGGGTTCAAATGTCGAAAATCTCGGGCTATCATGATCCTGATAATATTAACACATGGTATGCTTTTTTCAGCCCTAATATATTTCCCATATTTTTACACATTGTTGGTGTTGAGAATGGTAAACAACTATTTGATAATTGTCAAGACCCTTAATAATTTTCCCAAAACCAAAATTTCCATTTTTTTTAATTACAATCTCTTTCGCAATAGGTTGGAGTTGGATCTGCGCAGGTCGTCGGCTCGCATCGGACGCACGCTTTGAACTCCTCGTTTGGCCCCTTGCAAGGACATTCGCTCTCATGAATGCATCGGCTCACGTTGTGAGGGTCCAACACATATTGCTGAAATATGTTTTAGCCAAAACTTCAAAAATGCTAGACCATATCCATAAAGTGAAAAAATTGAGAACTAACGCATTTTATTTTTATATTTAGAAAATAATCTAGTTAAAATTAGTATAATGAATGAATTTAGAATTTTTCGAAGTATCGAATTTTCTCTCGAAAAATTTTAATAGTGTTCATGAAATTCGAAAAAGCAGGATGTTTAAAAAATTTTTTCCGCATATAATCCCTTTTCATTTTATCTTTTGACGTAAAATGCATAAAAGAAACTTTAGAGCAAAAATTGTACCATTTGGGTTTTTAAAATCAATTAATAAAAAAAAATTTCTAATTAGATTTCAGCATTAAGTACACTGAAATTTTTTTAGTTAGGCTACCTTAGAAAAAAATAATTTAGTATCAAAAAGTTAGCTGAACAGTGGAAAATCGGTGATGAATTAATTTAATGATTTTTTTATTTCTATATGCTTTGAATAAAAACAATTAGCTTAGGGTATAACAAAACAGTAAAGCCGAATGGTAGAGATTAGTGATCGGCCGATCGAGATACCCCGATCAAAAGCTCAAATCTCCGACAGACGAGATTTTATCGTTTCGATCGAACATTTTGCCGGAATATTGAGATTGAATCGAGATTTTATAGAGATCACGATCGATCCCAACAGCCGATCACTAGTAGAGCTGCCGGTTAATAAAAGAAGCTGATTTTATTCAATAAAACCCAAAAAATTTACCTTTGCACATACACAAGTGAGCGGACTGGTACAACTTTATGGACGTATTCAATCATCGATCACTTGATTCTCTTTTACCCTTTATCTTATAAGTTATAACATACCTCAGCACACACACAAGCGCGTGGACTACGGTAGGTACAACTCGCTGAGTGACAAAGTGTACCATGGCCACACACTTGTTGGCATTGACAATCGAAGTTGGCCAGGGTGGTGTTGGGTCCTTGACAAGTGGGCGGAGGTGGAGTTGTCGTGGTGATGGGTCCTGTAACAGCGAAAAAATGGATTATCATTTAGGCGATTATTTTCAAAATTAATTCCTTTCAGGGACAACTATTCTATACAAATGTTTTCTGGTGTAGTTCATCAACAAAATATTCAAATTTTTATTATTTTCTTGAAAATTTTGAATTAATTTTTGTCTTTATAAAAGGAGGTGTTTTAAGAGAAATTCAAAAATTTTCACGGAACTCGAATAACTCACCAACAATATACATCGAGGAAATTTTTTTGCATTTTTCCAAGCTACTTCATTATTAGATTTAGATTGTACTTACTACTGTATGTATCTTACTGGTGTACGGTATGTCGTCCTTGTTGCACAGGTTGCCCTCACAAATCGCACAATCGTACGTACCGCCGTCCCCGTATTGCCAGCATTCGCTCCAAAGCAATTGGTCGCAGATTCCTTTATTAGATGTAGCAATCCAGCTGTAACCACAACCCTTCACATGTTTGGTAATAACATCGGCTTAAAAATCGGTGCTTGAACATCAGACTAATTTGACCCCGAAAAAGACGCACAAAAGTGACAGCTGTGACGCAGGTCGTAGCATTGCGTCACGCCCTGGTCACAAAGGATGGGACGGAACGCGTCATTTTCCCGCTGTTTCTGGCGCTCCACGCACATTTTGTAGTCCGACGAATTGGTGTCGGTGTACCAAGAACAATCGCCAACAAAAATGCTTCCATTTTGACATTGGATTCCTAACATTGATAGTGTAAAAGTAATTATAGAGAGATCAGAATAACAGAGAAACAAAGAATGAAAATATAAGGCTTTTTCACTTTACCTCACTCCTAATTTTTTTAAGGGTTTTCCTTCTCAGATCAAACCATTTTAGAAGTAATCCAGGGTTTTTCAGATGTGCTATGCTCGATTTTGAAACAGATTTATCGTATGTTTTCATCAATCTATAATTTTTTCATTTTATCCTTTTTGTTTAAATTTTAATGACAGTGTAAGGTCATGAAAAAAAGATCACAAAATCATAGATTTGATGAAAACCTAACTGATCTAATATCTGATTCGAACTCATTGTCAGCACATTCAAAAATCCCTTCTATAATCGCTAAATTAGACTGAAAAATTCGGGGGGGGGGGGGGAAAGCTAAATATAAACCAAAAATGACTAAAAATGACAAAAAAGTAGAAAAGTATAAATTATTCTGTTTTTTCCGAATCTTAAACAACTCTCTAATAAATCCGAACTCCCTGATCCCTTTACTTTCGGCGGGGTTTGCTGTTGTTATAGTAGTAGTAGTTGGAGTTGTTGTGGTGGTGCCCTCCAGTGCACATTCTAAAATATCAAAAAATCGCAATGTAATATTGATGGATCCAAATTTTAGGTTTTAAGGCGAAAAGGTTACGATAATTATACTTCACAAAGTCCATTTTCTCTAATTTTCGCGAAACGCATTCATTCACCAAATTTTCAATGAAAATTTACCAAAATTGTAATGCCAAAATCACGTTTTTCAAATTAATAGATTTTCATTGAATCGATTTAATCTTCAACTTTTACTTTTGGCAACGATTGACACCCAAGCGGTAGAAGGCATCATTTTTTTTATTTTCTCCAAAATAGCTAATTACTAGGGCATGTAAAAATATCCATATAAAATATCCGCGAAAAATTACAAATTATTCGTATAAATTAGTAAAAATATCCACGTAAAATTTTAAATTAAGTATGTGAAACATGTAAAATTATTCAAAAAAAATTATTCTTGGTTGAAACTGCAAAAAGGAACATTTATAGGTTTTCATTAAGAAACTCATCCATAAATAGAAAAATTTGCAAATAGCTAGCTAATGTTTCAAAGGGTTTCTTGGAAAAATTGGTGATTTTGGGATCATTTCTTCAATTACTCATTATTTTGAGAATTTTTTTTTTAATTTGACTTGTTGAAAAATTTTTTTGAAAATTTGAATTTTGAGAAATTTTTGGAAAAAACTTTCAAAAATTTGAAGATTTTCGGATTTGAATGCATTTTTGCTTAAGATTTCCCAGAAATGGCAAAATATCCATGAAAATTTGCGTATAATTGAAATATCCATGTAAAATATCCAAATATCCATATAAAGTCCAAAATATCCAAAAGCCATTTTGAGCCTCGCAAAAAATATCCATTTGGATATTTTTACATGCCCTAGTAATTACCATTGCTGTCCTTGTGAACGCAGACGCCAAGCCTATTGCGAAGGTATCCATCCTTACATACACATCTTGAATTGTAGGCCCTGCCTTAAAACAAAAAAATTATTATTGTTATTATGAAAATAAATTTGATAATTGTCAAGACCCTTAATAATTTTCTCAAAACCCAAAATTTCCATTTTTTTTAATTACAATCTTTTTCGCAATAGGTTGGATTTGGATTTGCGCAAGTCGGCTCGCATCCGATGCATGTTTTGAACTCCTCGTTTGGCGCCTTGCAGTGGCATTCGCTCGCGTGAATGCAACGGTCCAAGTTCAGAGGGTCCAGAACATATTGCTGAATTGAATCGTGTAAATAAAGAATCGGAAGATGTACAAAATTGATTAATTAATTCAAGCAACCTAGAGAATCAGGAACACAGGATTTTTAGCTTAAGCTTCAATATTTCAAAAAAAACCCTGAAAACGAGACCATCTTAAGGAAAAAAATTTACTATTACTACCTAATTTGAACATTTGAAGCAACATAGCTTATCATTTCTTGTCAAAAATTAGAATAAAAAAATAGCTAGAAAATACTAAAAATATTTAACTCGGCTCACTAAAGAAATTATGGAAAAAATATCAACATTTTAACCAATTTTTTTTTCATAATAGGCCCATTGAAAAGAAGTTAGGCTTATTTTAGAGCTTTTGAACCAAGATCTGATCTAAAGATTAGACCCAAATGTCACACCATGCTCTACTTAAAATCCTGAATACCATGTATATATCGGTGCTAGGACGTATAAAACCCGCCAAATGTGCCAATTTGGCCGAAAACTTTTTTTCTAAGCTTGCTGGCCGAAAGTATAAAAAGCTATTCTGCAGAATTTTATGCTCTAATTGTTTTTTATTTTTCGAATTCGGCCAACAAATTCGAAAATTTTCGTGAAAAACCTTATTTTTCGATATTTTGTAAAATTCGACTTTTTGTTCGAATTTCGAAAAATTAAAAATATCAGAACTTAGAACATAAAAAAGCACAATGACTTTTTATACGTTTGGCCTTACAAACTTAGAAAAAAGTTTTCGGCCAGATTGGCCCATTTGGCGAGTTTTTTAACGCCCTAACACTGTTTATATCCTCTTCGAGCATCATTAAAAATTATGAACACCAAATAATAATATTTTTATAATTCCAATCAATATAAGCATAGAATGGAATAAAACATAAACATTCGTTTTACCTCTGCGCACACACAAGTGGGCTGATCGAAATATTGTCGGGGCAAATTGTCGGGGCAATCGAATTGTCGGGGCAAATTGTGCCGTAGCCACACACGGGCTGGCATTGGCAACTCTGGATCAGGGCTGGGCGAAACTCGAGGGTTACTCGAAACTCGAAATTCGAAACAAAAAAGCTCGAAATTCGCGAAACTCGAAACTGTAAAAAATTTTCAAAAAATTTTGTTTTCAAAAACTTTTGGCGTATTACATAATAACCTGTACATGATATGTACATGATAAATCCTATAATATACTTAGGGTGTGTAATAATAATAAGTTCGCGACCCTCTTCATAGAAGCAGATTAAAAAATTCATAACTTTAATATTTCGCTATCAATCTTCACGAACTTTTTTTTATTTTGTAGAATAAATTATTCTCTTTCATTTTAGCAAGTAAAATCAACTTTTATTCCAGTAGTTAAAAAAGTTATGATTTTTTGCGTAAATATACCCAAATTAACATACTACTACACTTTTTATTTGGCCACTAATTTAACCATTCCAGAAAGATTGAATCAAAAAATCTGCAGAAATAGATAGCCAAAGGTACCTACTTTTATGGTAGAGTAAAAAGAAAAATTTCGGAACTTCAATTTAGAACAGTAGGAGATCGCCAAATACCCCTAAAAATTAGGGCATTTTTTGAGGCAAAAATGAGAATCTCAGCTCTAATCTCAAATTTTATTTGAATTTAAAAAAAATATTTTTTCGAAATTGGTGAGGAGGGTCGCGAACTTATTACACACCCTAAATAATAGGATCCTGTCCTGTAATTTTTAAAATCCTGTGTCCTGGCACCAGTTGCGTAGCCAGAAAAAAAATTTCAGGGGGAATGGGGGAAGAGGTTCCCGGCGACCTGATAGGGCCGCCGGCGAATTTTTTTTTGAATTTTTATCAAAATTTCTTAAGGAAATTGACCAACTTTTTGCCTTTGATAAAAAAATTTTCGAAAAATTTTTCAAAATTTTTTTAACACTTTTCATTTTTTTGGATTTTTCCGAACACCGAATAATGCAAAATTAAAAAAAAATTACCCTGCGATTTTTTGAAAATTTCAAGCTTGTGGAAATTCTTCAAGCCCTGTATACAAAGATTTTGAGTCCGGAAATTCTTTAAGAGATTTTTTTTCATTGGGGATATTTCGTTTTTGTACTTGGGATGTCTTTTCCACTCACATGGGAATGGGAAAAACGAAATAGTGTGGACGGCAGTTGGCTAGGAAAAAATGCAGGAAAATCGTGTTGATAAAAAATATTTAAATAAAGACCCCATTCTTAGGGGTGCTTGCTGCCAGCCAAGACCTCCATTCTTAGGGGTGTATTTTGCTCGAAATTTCAGGCAAAATATCGAAACACGAAATTCGAAACGAAAAAAAACTCGAAATTCGCGAAACTCGAAATTTCGCCCACCCTTGGTCCGGATGGCCAGGGTGGTGTTGGGTCCCTGACAAGTTGGCGAAACTGCGGTTGTCCATGACATATATTCTGCGCCGAAATAATGAATTATTACGACTAGGCCTTCGTTTCACTTTTTCGATTTTTTTTCTCGGAAAAATCACATCGCATAGCTTTTTACGAGCGTTGTTGCTGAATGTGTTATTATAGTGGAAAAAATCAAAAAACCCATAGAATCTCCAAAAAATATTATTAGAGGAGATTACAAATCAACAAATCATGCTCTCTTACCTGACATGACAATCTAATAATGATGTCCAATTTTCTCCGGATTCATCCCATTTTGAGTCAATTTATTTTCAAAAATATATAACCTGATATTTTATTCGTCGTAGTCGGATACCCCTTGGTAATTCTGCTCTTGGTAGTTGGATACCTCTTGGTAGTTGTGGTCTTCTTGGTTGGTGGGAAGCCCTTTTTAGTAGTCTTAGCCGGATTTTTCTGGCCATTAGTCATGACAATACTCATCAAGATGAATAAGATGAAGAAGCGGATCAGCCAGGCAGACATGGCAAATAACGGATTTTATTATTTATTAAGCTCAAAATAGGTATTGAACTTCAAGTATTACATCCACAATTTTGGTCGAAATTGATCAAATAAAAATCTCCACCAAAATTATAAATTAAAACAAAATTTTAAAATTTCATCGTTTTATACGGCGCTTAAACAATATCGACAAATTTTTGGAATTGTAAAGCAGATTTTCGCTGAATTTGCCTTTGATTTTTTATTTTACAAAATTGTCTACTTAAATGTTTCCATAAATTTCATATTAAAATATACCGTATTCTCTCTAATATAAGGCCTCTCTCTATTATAAGGCCCCTCTCTAATATAAGGCCCCCTTCGAAGGTGTTCGAAAAATATAAGGCCTAGGCCTTATATTAGAGAGAATACGGTACCAAGGTAGTTCGAAAAGGGTTCGAAAAAATAAACCAGTGCTCTAAAATAAGTCTCCCCTTTGAGTGGGTTTGAAAAATTAAGCCGGGAGGCTTATTTTAGAGCATTTACGGTATTAAAATCTGAATGGGCTATTGGTGATTTTTTTAGTAACATCTAACATCCTGCACCTATTTTAAAAAATTGTCTGATAAAAAGCTCAAAAATTTTTTATATCTCTTATCAAACATTTGTCCTAAACCACAAAAAGCAAATTATTAACAATTATTCACGATTTTTTAGCCGAGATTTTTCCGCGTTCCCTGAAAATTATGAAATTTTGCTTTTTCCTTCACCATTATGCGTGTTTATCTTTGAAGCTTGAGAGAAATTTATTCATGGATTTTGGATGGGGTGAATTTTTAAAAAAATATCGGGGATACGACACACTCGGATTGAGATTAGGTTCCAGAGTCGATAGTCTGCATTGGTAGGGGTATCCCGTTCTGATCCCGCAATTTTCGTGATTCCGATCACATCCATAGCAATTAATAACCTGGTTAAAATTCCGAATATTTGATTCCCAATGGTATAAATTTTGAGTTTAAAAAAGAAAATTTAACTATTGGAAATGGAGGATAGGGAGAGAAAAAACACGTAATTTTTTTTCTTAAAAATAAAGAAAAATAGTTAAAAAAAATTATCAAAGCTTCTGAATTGAAAAATGTGGGACCAAAATTCATTGTCAGAGAAAATTGAGGAATACAATAGATATATTGTTTTTTAAAAAGATGAAAAAAATTATATAACAAAAAGTCGAGAATTAAATGAATGACTGAAGAAGATGAAAGGTTGGTTTTTTCTATAATTTTTGGCTTTTTTCAACCGAGTTTCGACCCAAAAATTATGATATGATAAATAGTAAAAGTAGAAATGTTAGAATTTTTATATTTATAGCCGTTGTTGGATCATTAATCAAACACAGGAGTGTCAAATGGTTTGAAGGTGTTAGGACGTTAAAAAACCACTACTTGTGCCAATCTGTCCAAAAACTATTTTTGAAGCTTGCCAGACCAAAGATATAAAAAAGCTGTGTAGAATTTATTCTCTATCTTCTGATATTTTTAATTATTTGAATTTCCCTAAAAAAGTTGGATTTTTTCGAAAAAATCATACTTTTAAAGGGAAAATCTTGTTTTTAGTGGAAATTTAGAACCTTTGTTCGAATTTCAAAAACTAAAAAGACCAAAAGATAGAGCACAAAATTCTGCATATTTTATCTTATAAGTTTTGGTCTAGAATGGTTCAAAAAAAGTTTTAGGTTTGATGAGTTTCGCCACACACCGGCCCGCCACACAACGGCCGCCACAAACCGGCTCGCCACACAAAGGGGCGTACCGTGCTCCAGAAGGTATCATTCGTTACTACACTTAACAAAAAATCTTCACATATAAATATGGATGGATACGGTCTTTTACGAAGATTCTGACGGTGGAATTTTGTTTTTATTGTATAGTATTTAACATATTTTTAATACTTTAAAACAAAATAATAATATATTTAGTAATAAAAGTCGAATTTTGGGAAGGAATAAAAAATAATAAGAATGTATTCTTCTACCTGTTGATAATCAACCTAGACGCGTATTGTCGAGCGTAAACTGCGTGTAAAACTTGAGAAGTAAACTGCCCTTACAGGGGCGGGGCGGCACTCGCTCACAGGGATGCAACGATCCAAGTTATAGATCCGAATGACAGCTGTGACGCAGGATGTAGCATTGCTTCACGTTATGTTCGTTCTGTTCACACATCATGGGCCGGAACGCGTCATTTTCTCGCCGTTTCTAGCGTTCGACGCACTTTTTGTAGTCCCAAAATTGATTTTGTGTAGCAAGAACAGGACATAAAATTGGTCCCGTTATGACAAAAAAAAATTCTTGAACCAACTGATTGTGCTTTTAAGGATTAAAGAAGGATCAAAAATGGAGGAAAACTCAAAATATAATGTTTATACATACAATGACCAAAATATTCCAGTCAAAATGTTAAAGTTGTAAATTTATTTTCAGATAATTAAATCCGATAAATTTAGAGATTTTCTAGGCTTAATGCATTATTTATATGATTTAGCACCTTTTCCTTATTAGTGCAATGACTAGTCCTGAAAGCTTCATAAAAAATTTTGCGCTTATTTTAAAGCGAATGATTTAGGACGTGAACTATTAATGAGAATTCATTTTTAAAGAAGTTTGTTCGAAAGGTAGAGAACAACAATACTTCGTTTTTAAAGTTTTTTTAATCAAAAACTGAAAAAATGTACCTCCACTCAAAACTGAAACATTAAAAAAGGGGAATAATTTAGGCATACAGATTATTTATGGTCCGATTTTGGGTGACATTTGCCACGATATTTCGGCACCGGCCTATAATTCGGTTCAAATGAAACTTAGAGAAAACGAATTTAGTAAACATGGAACATTAAATCACCTATAAAATAATCCAAAGATCATTAAATTTGGAGAAAATATGGCCAATTTCCACATATTTTCCGGAATTAGCAATAGTATGAGTATCTTGGTCAAATTTTTTTTGAGATGGACCCAATGCATATGGGATTAGACTCATTTTATAGCTAATTTAATGCTTTATCTTTTTACGGTGCAAGGCCATTGCGCGAAAACCGCCATTCTGGGCGTTGCGCGAAAAACCGCCATTATAAAAACTGTCTTACACATGAAATTATTTAATTAATAATATTTTGCATAAAATTGAAACTTAAATAAAACAATAATTAATTCCATCCATTTTTCAATCTTTTATAATATTCAAGAAATTTTTTTTACTTTTTTAAAGAGCTTTTATTATTTATCGAGGTGGGTCTTTTTCTTCGAAATTGACATTATTGATTATTCTACATCTTAAATAAATTAAATTTAATTAGGTTTATTGATTTAAAAAAAGAAACTTATAAAAAATCTTTCAAAGTATAATAACAACTGAATAATTGACTGACTTTTACTTTTTCTCTTTAAAAAGGATAATAATTGATTTAAAAAATTAAATTATTTCGGTCAAAAGTTGGTAGATTTTTTTAGCTTTTGTTAGTTTTTATTATTTTATTATTTTTACTGTTTTTATAATGGCGGTTTTTCGCGCAACGCCCATAATGGCGGTTTTCGGCAATGACGGGGCACCTCTTTTTACACCAATCTCATTTCTCTAAATAATTTTATTTAGATTTGAACCGAGAGGTTCTGATGCCAAATTATATTGTGAGATGAACTTCTAATCTATTAAAATCGAAAATTGCTTAACTTTTAGGCTTTGTAGAATTGAAATGCAGGTTCAAAAAGATTTCTAGAGTTATGGATTTTTGCAAAAAAAAATTCTAATATTTTTTATTCATTTTTTTATTTTTCACTATTTATCCGTTTTGTCCTTTAGTCATTTAGTGTATCTCCTCAAAGTCAGCGGTCATCAGCGGTCTTCCTCTATCCTCCTCCTCTTTCATTTGCACCTTTTTTCTTTCGCTTATCATTTGCATTTTTATCCTCATTTTTGCACTTTTAAAAGTTCGTGTGCTTTTTGGCAATTTTTTTAAATATTTCAATTTTTCATTTCCCTTTATGTTTGGTGTCGAATGAAAGCCTGAATTCTCTTGATTTCAATGGAATTTTTTTTAAAAAAATTCTAGCTTAAGATTTTCATATCGAAAAATCGTCTGTAAGCAGGTTGACTCGATGTATGGAAAAAAGAAAATTGTCTTTAAAATTCTTGAAAACGCTGAAAAAACAAATCGATTTCGGTCATAGATAATCAATATGGAGTAAAAAATCTAGAAAATACAAGCTTTCACTTGACACCAATATCATAAATGATGTCAAATGAAAAATTCAAATATTTAAAAATTTCCAAAAAGCGCACGAAGTTTTGGGATAGTACCCTAGTAACGTCATAGCACTCCAAAAAGTCCAAAAAGTTGCTAGAAATCTGCAATATTTTAATTCTCTCAGATTAAAATCAGATTTGAAAGATTAATAAATCTTTCAAATTATTTGTCCTTACTCCTTACTAGAGAAATTCCTTTCTTAGCGTTAAAATCCATAAAATCATTAATCAAATATTCTCATTATGGATCGTGGCAATACCAAAAAATCCATGGAAATGCAGGGCGACTTAAACGATGACTTGATGAAGGTAATCGCGAAGTTGAAAACAGTTTGTTTTGATAAATTTTAAAATTAAAGCCACGAAATTCAAAAATTTTTGTTGTTTGATTTTGACTCGAAAAGACCTTGAAGGAAAAAATGGCAAATAACCCTAATTAACGCTAAAATTTTATCATTTGCAGCAGATGAACGATCCCACAGCAGCAGATGTTCAGCTTACGATGGACGACCAACCGTTTGGTACGTCTTCAAAAGCGGAGTGGGACAAGTCACCAGCAAAACGCGAATGGTATATACATATAAATACTTTTTTCCGACTCTACTCTAGTTTACGCGTCCAAACAACTTTTATACGTCCAATCAAATTTTTATGCTTCCAAACAATTTTATGTTCGAATTAAAACCAGGAAAAATATCACTATTGATAATTCGGCGGGAAGGACAAAGTCATGAACATTTTGGATCTTCTTCTGCGCAGAAGGACGTGGGGCATCATTTGCGGGCCCGTTGTGGATCGTCTTAGCAGATCCGCTTTTGCGGATCCGACTTTTGTGAATCCGTCTTTAACAAATCCGAGTTCCGTGGATTGCGGATCCGTCTCTAGCACAAACGACTTCTGAGGATCCGTCTTTATCAGACTTGACTCGAGAATCTGTCGTTTGCAGAACCGACTTTTGCGGTTCCATCTCTGCGGATCCGACTTTTGCGGTTCCGTCTCTGCGGATCCGACTTTTGCGGTTCTATCTCTGCGGATCCGACTTTTGCGGATCCTGCTCTAGCAGACCCGACTTCTGCGGTTCCATCTCTGCGGATCCGACTTTTGCAGTTCCATCTCTGCGGATCCGACTTTTGCAGTTCCATCTCTGCGGATCCGACTTTTGCGGATCCTGCTCTAGCAGATCCGACTTTTGCGGTTCCATCTCTGCGGATCCGACTTTTGCGGATCCTGCTCTAGCAGACCAGACTTTTGCGGTTCCGTCTCTGCGGATCCGACTTTTGCGGATCCGTCTTTGCCGACCCGACCTTTGCGGTTCCCTCTCTGCGGATCCACTTTTGCGGTTCCATCTCTGCGGATCCGACTTGTGGATCCTGCTCTAGCAGACCCGACTTCTGCGGTCCCGTCTCTGCGGATCCGACTTTTGCAGTTCCATCTCTGCGGATCCGACTTTTGCGTATACTGCTCTAGCAGACCCGACTTTTGCGGATCCGTCTTTTGCGGATCCGTCTTTTGCAGACCCGACTTTGCAGATCCGTCTATTGCGGATCCGTTTTTTGCAGACCCGAATTTGCAGATCCGTCTTTGCGAATTGGACTTTTGCGGTTCTGTTTTTGGCAGACCCGACTTTGCAGATCTGACTTTTGCGGATCTGGCTCTTGCGGAAGAGAAGCGAAGTATGAGGAAGCATCTAAACACCAGAGAGGGCTATAACTTCCGCAATCCGAATCCGCAATTCCCTTCTTGGGTTTGCGGATGGCAACGCGGATTACGCAGCCGGAGTCGGAGCTTTTCTTAAATGTTCACTCCAATTCTGGCTCTTAAACACATTTTGCTCCTACTCCCAGGTTCCAGATTTTTCAAAAAATGCCCCTATTTGACTTTCGAGTTTCCGACTCCGAAGTCGAAGCTTTCCAACATTGGCCAAATCACTCGAAAAATTCGGATGTATAATATTGGCAGACGTGTGTGATGTTTGGAGAAGATGTTGATTGATGAAAATGTTTGGAGAAGATAATGATGATAAAAGCACAACAAACCAAAACCTCCGAATCGAGAGAAAAAATTATAGACTATAAAACTGTATATTTATATTTCATTGTTTTTTTATTAGTAATTAGTTCAAAAATTATTTTTTAACCAGTCGCTTATAAATTTTATTAGATGTGTAAAAATTTGATTTGATGCGTAAAAATTATTTTATAATAAGAAAATTTCTTTAGCCATGTTTCAAGTGACGAACTTCCAGATCAAAGTGCTGAAGTCAACAAAAAATCTGATCCGATCGAAAGTAAGAATTCTATCGGTTTAGTCAAAAATCTGTTTTTATAGTCAATTCTATTCATTTCTAATTCTATTCATTTCTTTAAATACTATATGTGTATCTAAATATATGAACTTATTAAAATTCCTATTTCTTCTTATTTACATCCTTTTTCTTTTTATAGTCTGCTCTACGCTTTTATTAGCCGTAAAATGTCGTCTGCAGGTAAAAATTACTTTTTATTTTTTTAATTTCAAAATTATTATTTTTTTAATTTCTCGATAAAAATTACTTTTTTTATTGAGAAATTTAAACTTATTTGGAATATTTCTCATTTGCAAAAAAATTCGAGATCTTAATAGAAAAATAAGGTATATATTACTTATTTCCCTAGCTCCGCAGAGAATGACTTTTTGCGGGTCGAATTTACCAAAGTTTAGTAAAAGTAATGCTCGAGAGTTAATTTTTCCAAAAAATTGGAATTAGACCAATTTAAATATAATTTTTACTCTTTTGTGCTATATGATAGGGCAATAGGTTGAAAATTAAAAAAAATCAAATTTTAAAGTGTAATGGACGAAATTGAGACCCCCTTCCAGTTGTATTTTTTGAGACGAGAAAATCCTAACTCGAAAATCGTAAACGACGCTCTCGAACATCTCTAGTTTGCAGCAATGAGATAGGCATTACGGACAGCAAAAAATAAAAAGTTCTGCCTCATGTTGATATATCTTTTATCCCGAGACTTTTATATGCAAGCTACTTTTGAATGGGAAGGCACCGTACTTCAAGCCACTTTTGAAGGGGAAAGTCACAGTACTTAAAGTCGTTTTTGAAGGGGGGAGTCACCGTACTCTTCTTTTTTGGATATGGATATGTGATTTTTTAGAGAAATTTTTACTCTTCGATTAAATGATATCATGCATGTTCAGAGTCAAACTTTTCAAAAATCTACCAGCCAAAAATGTGTAGTAGTTAGAAAGAGAAGGAGTAACTTTTTCAAAATGATTTGTCCATGATCGAATCATTTATTTAATTATAATGTAGATTTTACTTTTACACCTTCAAAATTCCTTTTTCGCTTTCAAAGACAATCACCCCTCGATTTTTGATTTATACCGCCATTAGCAGCCTACCAGTAAATAAAAATGATTATTTTGATAGATTAAATTTCGATAATTTACTTTATAATAAAATTTAAAAATCAAAAAGGTTAAAATCAGGGAATATATTAGCATTACATATAATTAATTTTAATTAGCTATTATAAAACACACAGGAAAGTGGCACAGATGTGATTGCCTTGGTAAGCGATCGGGTTCGGACATCCTTATTCAAAAAAGAAACCAAAGAGATGCAGGAAGTACGGGAAAAAGGAGGATCAGGTAGTGAAAAATAAAATGCGCAACAATATTAAAGTTATTAGAGACCGAACCGTGGTGGGTCGTTTCTTAAAAATCGGCCATATCGATTTTTCCCATCCAGCAGACGGGCGTTTCTTAAAAATCGGCCAAAATGGGCGTTTCTTAAAAATCGGCCAAAATGGGCGTTTCTTAAAAATCGGCCAAAATGGGCGTTTCTTAAAAATCGGCCAAAATGGGCGTTTCTTAAAAATCGGCCAAAATGGGCGTTTCTTAAAAATCGGCCAAAATGGGCGTTTGATGGTTTCGTGGGTGCTATGTCATTTCTTAAAAATCGGCCAAAATGGGCGATTCTTAAAAATCGGCCAAAATGGGCGATTCTTAAAAATCGGCCAAAATGGGCGTTTCTTAAAAATCGGCCAAAATGGGCGTTTCTTAAAAATCGGCCAAAATCTTTTATAACAAAATTCTGTATAAAAATGGTTTTCAAATTTTGCAAATTTTCTGCATAATTTGAAATTTTTTTTCAAAATATTTTTTAAAGGAAAAATGATATAAAACTCGAAAATCCAATTAAGAAAAATAAATAATAAAATTAATTAAATTAAATTTAATAGTCTCATTTAGCCAAATTATTATTATTATTATGATAATTCGATATATTTATAATAAGCAAAACTTTTTTAAAGAAAATTGGACTAAAAATCACAAAGATAGAAATATAATAGGGATTCAAAAGTGCAAAATACAAAAAAAACTCGCCACAAAAATTACTAAAATTTTTAGTCAATGTGTATAAAAAATCAGAATTTTTTTCTAAATGAATTATTCAAAACTAAAAAATTCCATAAACTCAATATAAATAAATAATAAATGGATATTATCAAATTATGCAGAAAATTTGCAAAATTTGAAAACCATTTTTATACAGAATTTTGTTATAAAAGATTTTGGCCGATTTTTAAGAAACGCCCATTTTGGCCGATTTTTAAGAAACGCCCATTTTGGCCGATTTTTAAGAAACGCCCATTTTGGCCGATTTTTAAGAAATGACATAGCACCGACCGAACAATCGAGATTCAATATCCTCTCGGACTTTTAAGCAAGAGCCATAGAGATTTAAAATTGAACTTTTGATCTGAGTTTTGAGCTAAATATTTGAGAAAAATCGGTTATTTCTCTTAATTTTTTAAGACAAATAATTTCGCCAAAAATTTACGACAGACTCTATCTCTATCGGGCACCTGTACCTATTAACAATCAAATTTCTTATAGAAAACTTTGTTAAGCAACAATTAATCAAGGCGACAAACCATAAGAATGCGGCAAAATTTTTTCTTTTGGAGTCTGAAATTCCCGAATTTTTCCCCTCTTGAGACTGATTGTGCATATGAAACATCTTCCTGAAATCCATAAATAATTAGTAATAAAGGGGGGAGAGCTGGGCGAAACTTCGGGCTTCGAGGTTCAAAAAAAACTACGTTTAAAGAAACACCCTCTAAGAATTGTAGTCCGGGGCAAAAATTCTAAAACTTTAAAGGGCCTAAGTTGCCCCTGTTAATCTGATGGCCTTGTAAATAGGGTGGCGGAATTCCCCGCGGGGACGGGTCACCGCGGGGACGGGGACTGGCGACCCTCGCGGGGACGGGGACGGGGACGGGGACAGATTTTCGCGGGGTCCCCGCGGGGTCCCCGCGGGGACAAGAAATTTTTCTAAGTCTTTTAATTATTGAAAAAAAATTCGAAAAAATTTTTTCCGTCATTAAAAATTCATTTGAAATTAATTAAAAATTATTGTTTTTTATTATTAAGCCATTTTCAAATTTTTCGATAAATCTGGGCACTGTGAAAATTTTCCGAGAAATCTTGGGTCTACAAAAATTTTTTAAAATTTTCGAAAAAATTTTTCAAAAATCAAAAAATTTAAAAATTTTCGAAAAAATTTCAACAATCGGTGGCTTATAATAATTTTGGTTCTTTTCCGAAGATCTAAGGACTATTTTTTGTAAAAATTAAAAAAAATTATTTCCGATGGGAGGGTAGGGGTCAGTTTGGCGCAGGCCGGTTTGTCCCCACTATGTGTTGCCGATTTCGAGTTCCCAATTACACTATAGTTGTGTCGGCGGCCCCGATAGGGGCCGCCGGAGAAAAAATTTTCAATATTTTCGAACATTTCTTAAGAAAAATTGGTATAGATTTTCCGTCATTTTTCCCGTTTCTCACAAAATTATTGATCAATTTTGGCCGATTTCCCCATTCTTAGGGGTGCATTTTGCAAGGCCGCGGGGACGGGGACGGGGACGGGGTCCCCGCGGGGACCCCGCGGGGAGCGGGGACCCCGTCGCCACCCTACTTGTAAACATAAATTGGCAAAATGGCAAAAAATTTTAATACTTTATTTTCAATTGATTTTGAATTAAAGCAAATGAAAGAACAAACAGTCAATCCCTGGAAAAAATTAGTACTTTTTTCTTCAGGAATTTTGCTTTATAATTTTCTATTTTTATCTTTCATTTATTCCCACGACCCAGCAAAATCTGGATTTTATGGCGAAATGGTTATTTTGAACTTGTGTGCTTCCATCCATCATTCACCGTTTTATCGAAATGAATATTTAATTGATATAAAAATTTTATTTATAATATAAAAGATTAAAAATCTTGTTTCTTGATCGAGATCTAAGTTTGTTGGATTGACATTTTCGAGATCAAAATTTGACCATGATGGTTCTTTTGCCAGTCAAGATTGATCCTAGCGTTCGGTCTCTAAAAAATTGAGTTTAGTGTTTTATATATTTATAATATTATTTTTAGTTGCTGTAAACGACTGGTTTATAGATCAAAACCCGTTTACCGAACATAAATGTAATTTAATTTAATTTTAAATATAATAAGAAATTAAATATTAAGATGTGAAAGAAGGCAAAATTTACCAATACGGCGATTTTTTCATTGGATTTGCAGGATCAGAAGCTTTTCGCCTAAAGCTTGAAATTAAAATCGGGTATAAAATGAAAAATTATAAAATTGAAAAAATTAAAAGAATTCAATAAAAAATAAAATTAAGTCTAAAAATTAATGTTAATCATTTGAATTATGCAAATTTTATTGTTCACAATTAAATCATTTTTAAAAGTAATAATTGATTGAAAATTATAATAAAAATTATTTTTCAAGAATCAGTCCCCCGGCAACCAAAGCGGACCTTTTATCGATCTTGGCAGAAATTAAGACTGATGATACAGTAGGTATTTTTGCTATATATAGCATCGGTAGTATCTTAAAATTACTGATTAAACCTATTTAGGGAAATACTGTTTAGTTAGTTAGGTTTAATAGCAAATTCGTTTGTTCCTAATACGCGGATGCTAATATGCTAAAAAGTGCCAATAGACTAGAAAAATTTTTAAGACCAATTAAAATAAAAAGGAAAGAAGTAAAGTTGTACATAATTTTGGCTGATATGATAGTAGTATTTTTTCTGAATTACTAATAAAAATCTCAAAATTCATCTAAAAACAACTGTTTGAAATGATAAAGAATTTTTTACAACTAGAACGTGCACAAAATATTCTTCATTA
Organism: Rotylenchulus reniformis; assembly: GCA_001026735.1. NCBI lineage: Eukaryota > Metazoa > Nematoda > Chromadorea > Rhabditida > Hoplolaimidae > Rotylenchulus > Rotylenchulus reniformis. The sequence goes on along the minus strand of LDKF01000654.1, from coordinate 29,170 downwards.
CTTTGTCTTCTATACTTCCAGAAAAATGTCTAAGAAATTCCCAAGTCTGTTGTCGCATTTGGCGGTTTTTATAGCGATTCATTTGAATGTGCAAGCGATAAAGCGCTAATTCTATACTTAACCGAGCCTCAATAATTATTGTTGTAAGAAAAAATGACATAATAATGGATCTGCTTATTTGATAGATAGCGCTTAATATAAAAAGGCCTACTTTAACTTTAACTTTAACTACAACACACTGTTTTTTTTCGGGCCAGATTGTATTTGTTGGTGGACACCCGAAAAATTACTCGATCTATAGCTAGCTCATCAGTCAGTCAATGTCATAGTATTTGCATCCTATGGAAAATTAAACATATAAAGCACGCTCACAAACCAAGCAAATTTATAGCAGGGCTCTCATCTGTCCTGATTTCTCAGATTTGTCCTGATTTTGAGGGTCCAAATCTGAGAGAAATAAAATGTCCTGATTTCTCAGATTTGTCCTGATTTTCGATCTCTGTCCTTATTTTGTCCTGATTTTTGGGATTTTGGAAAATTTTATTTAAAAAATTACGATTTTCTAATGAAAGTCAGGTCTAAATTTTCAAAATTTCTCCGGCGGCCCCTATCGGGACCGCCGCCTCCATATACAAGTAATTTTCTCCAAAAAATATCTTAAAAAATGACCAATTTTCTAATGAAAATCAGGTCTAAATTTTCAAAATTTTCTCCGGCGGCCCCTATCGGGGCCGCCGGCACCCCTCAGTACAGTGAAATTCTTGTTTCGGACGAGAAAAATGACCAATTTTTCTTAAGAAACTGACCAAATTTTTTCAAAATTTTCTTCGGGGCACCCATAAATACTTTAAAAATTGTTCTAAAGCAAAAAATGACCAAACTTTTGTACAAAAAGCAGCCAAATTCGTAAAAATTTTCTCCGGCGGCCCTCCGGGCCGAACTAGCTTCGCCACTCATAATCAAATTGATTATGAGTGGCGAGAAATACGATTTTTGATTCTTATTTCTGAATTTCAAGTGCTATAAAAACATTTTTTGAAATGTCCTGATTTTTGACCATGTTTGGTAACGAAAATCTGATTTTTTGGTCATGATGTCCTGATTTTTAAAATTTTTCGATGAGAGCCCTGATTTATAGCAAAAAATTATCCATATATGACCATTCGGAATGCTGCCATTTTTTGGATTTCATTGAAAATATAGTTCCTTTGGAAATATTTTATTTCAAAAAGGACCCATCCAAATTGGCAAAGGCTCGTTTTATAATTTTTATTTTCAGAGACCAAATTACGTTAGAGTAAAATTATAGCTTGGTGCCGATCAGTCGTGAACCATTGGGTCGGCCTATACACACTGTGATTGGCCTACTAAGAGAATTGCTTATAATCAGAGGGAGACTAACGAACTGATCAGAGTCATTAGGAAGTTAAGAAATTATTAAAGGCACTAAAAATGGCCATTAAGCTAGGGGAAATGTATGTGAAAAGAAGAAAGGGAACAGATAATTTCAATATTATATTATCAATCTTTACAGGCGACTTTGTTGATATTGCATGAAGGAAAGGTATTTCTCTACACATCGAAGGACCAAAAACTTGAAGCGCTAATCGACAAAGGCAGGAAAAAAGTCGTTGAATTCGGACATTTTGGGGATATTGCAGAACGAGAATTGACCGGATACAGTTAGTCTTTAATAACAAAATAAATTATATGCAGAAACCCATATTACTAGTTAGCAAAAAATGTTAGATTCTATTATGTAAAATAGCGGAAAAAGTGCGCACCGAAATATTGTCGAATTAAAATTGGTTAATAGTGTATATCTATTCTTTAAATAGAAAATTAACAATTTTTCTATTATAAATTAAAAATTCCCAGAATCCAAACTGATGGAAAATGATGAATATTCATTCTTTTTTTGATTTCTGATTTTATTATATCGATTGAAAATTTATGACCTCTCAAAATTCATCACAAAATTTTCTAGCACTTGCATATGAGGGATTGACATTTGAGGACTCGACTTTATTCGAAAATATTCAAATTCATCTTAGAAGTGCCATATTTAGTTTTCATAATTTATTCGGATTCGAGTTTGGGCCATCGATAGCAGATTTCGGGTCCTCAATTCTCGGGTACTCAAATGTTTTATGTATCCTTTAATGTCAGATCCGCAAGTGTCGCCTCATCTTGTTAAATCCAGACATCTATCACATAGTCTATGATAATTTTCTAAATTCAATAACCATAGTTATTGCGAAATTTAAAGATGGATGGAATCTACGGACTGTCAGTAAGGCAGAACTTATCGATGACTTGCAACGGGCCTTCGCCAAAGCTTACAGCAGACAAGGAAAATTCCTCATTAGCAAGAAATACACGGGTACCAAATAAACAAAATTCTATTTTTAATGTAAAATAATAATTTAGAAATGTTGAAGAAAAAAATACTTATCCCTCTAAATAAATATAAAACGCATAAAAGGGCACCTAGAAATTTTCAGCAGGGAACCAGAATTTAAAAATTTCAATGATTACGGAAATATTAACAATTAAAATTTTTTAACAATTCTAAATAATTCTAGGTAATATAAAGAATATTTATGTGAGAGATTTGACATTTCGGCGGTAATCTTACGAACTCTCTAAAAAGATATAATATCGTTATACGACCAGAAGGAAGCCCTTTGATCTCATAATAAAAATTTACAGTATGGAAATTTAAAATCGAAAATAGAATTATTTGCGTAAATTACTTCAAAGATTTTCTTAAAGTTTAACCAAACTTTGAAAAATGCCACTTTAAAACAAGTTACACCTCAACAGATATTGAAATAAAATAAGGCGCTCCTTATTTAATTGGAGGAAATTCAATAATTAAAAATCATTGGAAATTTTTCCACATTATAAGCAAAAAAACGATAAAAAGTATTCTGATCTGAGTACTTGCATGGAATTTTTCATTAAAAACCGATTTAGGTAAGATGGACAAAAAATGTATTTTAGTATATTATATTTAGTATTAAGATTTAAAAATAAGCAATGAAAGCACACTTTACAATTTAATTAATAATATAAAATAATTGATTTTATGATTATTCTGCATAAAATTGAAATGATTTTTTTTCTAATTATGGGGTTAGTATTAGGTTAATATTATATAGAATTTTAAATATTTTTTTCATCTTTTTTAATTATCTCATTTCTAACTTATATTAAAATTTTACGCATTTTATAGGATTTCTCATTTCGACTTCCGGAACAGCGGAGACTATCGAATCACAATCCAACATTTTTGAGGAAGCGGAATTTGTTGCCGCAGTGAAGGGGGTCCCTGACACTGAAAAGCAAACGGGATCCGCCCCAACAAATGCAGAACAGCCAGCCCCGCCGGTCGCTGAACCAATACCCGCTGAAGAGGAAATCCCATTTATCGATGCCGAAGACCGAATTTAAAGTATCCAGTTACTAGCATGTTAGAATAAGCCTATTTTGGGATGTTTTTGCCTTGAGTTATCCATATTTTATTTTTTGAATTGTTTTTATAATTGTTTCCTATTCGGATTTGCGGATAATGTTCTCATTATGGATAAAATTTATTTGAAAATTCTTTTTCACTCTTATCATCTTTCTTTATCAATTAAAAATTGGATGTACAAAAATCGGTTGGATGCAAATTAGTAACTCTGTAATTAGCAGCTATTTGAATAGTAATATTCGTGCCATAAACTAATCATTTACAATATATGTATAAGTATATTTGCCAATTGGAAAAGGACATTTGGATTTAACTTCAAACAAATTTTGGGGCGTTCATAGGTTTTTTTGCGCGATTTTAAGAGCTGTAATAAATCTAATTTAAGAAAAATCCGAGAATTATTTCTTCATAGAACAAATAAATATATCCTATGAAGTTATATGAGCTTATTTTGATTTTCTTTTTAGATCTTGATTGGATTTTTGAATTTTTGCATTGACTTTAATTTTTTTTTCATTAAAACCCGAATTCCGGTAAATCTAGAACTCGCTTAATCGCCCTAACCTACTTTATTTGCTATTACAAGAAAATTCTTAAAACAAAAAGGCTAAAAGATGAGCACAAAATTCTGCGCCATTTTGTAACAGTAACCTATGGCTAATAAGCAAGCTTTAAAAATTTATAAGTCTGTTTAGTTAAATATTTTCCTATTTAGTTAGATTTTTTCTATTTTTATAAGGATCCACCACCATCTAATTAGAAGACAGTGGCTGAGATGTGGAAGATATGGAAAGTGGGGTCCGGTCTAGATTGTAAACCCGATAACTAAAGTTGGAATCAGTAGGCGAAATGATCGAGCACTCGCGATACGACCAATAAAGGTGGATAGCCGAACCAAGAGGAATAAATAAAATGTATTTTTGTTTTTCTTAATCAGTAAAGCTGTTCGAGAAAAAATTTTCCCGAGATTCGAGAAACGAGATCGAGAAATTGACCCGACCCTCGAGACTGAGAATATACAAATTTATTTTTGCAAATAAAATATACAAAAAGGGCACTTATCATTAAGACTCGGATTTTATCTCCTAAAGAGCACCATATACGCACATATAATATGCATCAAAAAATGCCAAATATGCAAAAAATAAAATTAGGAATACATAAGAAAGTGAGGAAGGAGGGGGAGTGGGGTGGAGAAGAGTGCAGAAAATTTATGAAGATGATATAAAAAATAAACTTTACCAAGTTTGGTATTTTAATATTTTTTTAGTTAAAAGTATTTTTGGAAATTTCTCTATATTGGGAGGTGGGTGCCGGCAGTCCCGTTTTTGCTATTTTAGTTGTCTCCTTTAAGAATATTGGTCATTTTTCAAATTAAAAAATTCCAGAATATCCAGTGCAAAATTTCTCATTTGCCGATAATTAAGAACAGAGAAAGAGACCGAAAGTAAAAAAAAAACTTAAAAAATCTCAACTTGAATCGAACGTCGTTAATTACGAACGGCATTATCAGAATAGAACAGTATAACAGCGTTTTAAGAGCGCCAACGCCGTATTATGATCACATAGTTGTAAGGGCCAGATTTGTTGCAGTGTACACTGAAATATTCGCCGGCACGGTTGCGCAACGGAAATTGTTGAGCCGCGCATGAGGCAGCGGCAGCAGGCAATGCATCAACGCACTTCTCCAATTCCAGCAAGAATTGGCCAGCAATACCATCATCCGCCGAGTTCCGCAGAAAACGCTGAATTTGTAACAATTTATTCTGCGGTCTCTGGAGCAATATACTCGAACTCAAACAAATAATTGTTTGAGTTCGAGTACATTGGAACAAAAAGCACTGTTTGAATTATAACTCTGTTCAAACGAAATCTAGTGAAATAAGCTTGGTGTAAAAAGATAGCCTATGAACTTAGCCTATGAACTTGATTTAGCCTATGAACTTGATCCAGTCCAAAATTTTTTTAGCCAAAATAATCACTTATATTGGCCAATTTTCAAAAATGCCAGCAAGAATGATTATTTTGGCCATAACTTTTTATACTGGGTCAATTCGATGGGTCTAGACGCAATTATAGCTTATTTATAGAACTATCTTTTGCCATGAAGCTTGTTCCTTTTGGTTTCGTTTAAACGATAACTCAAACAGTACTTTTTGTTTCATAATGCACATTCGAAAACAAACATGATGATTTAAATTAGAGCTAATTTAATTTTTAAAAATTGATCTTATTGCCTTAAACAACTTTTTGATGAAATTCTACTGTATTTCTGGGTGGCGGCAGTCCCGATAGGAGCCGCCGGTGAAAATTTTTTCGAACTTTTAACAGTTTCTTAAGAAAAATTGACGATTTTTTAGTCAATCATCACTATTTTTCTCCTTGAGTTCCAAAATTTTTGATCGATACCTCCCAATTTTCCCATTCTTAGGGATGTATTTTGTCCCCCGCTGGGACAAAGCCGCGGGGATGGGGACTGCGACCTTCACGAGGATGGGGACGGGGGGGACTCAGCGCCAACCCTACTTTTGCCCCAACCTCACTTTTACCTTCGTCAACGCTTCAACTAATTCTTGTTGGCAGTTTCCAGCCCAAAATCCTGACAGCGATTCAACTGTGACTTTAGCATGTCTTACCTTAATATTTATATTTTTTAATTATAAAAAAATCACAATTGAATAGGAAATTTTATAATTTTATATTTCTACTAAAAAGAACTTTAAGTTGAAAATTTTTCTCCGGGAGTCCCCTTTCGGGGTTGCCCACACCATTCTTTAAGTTTTTTTCTTAAATATAAATCGAAAATGAATTTATCCTCCCAAGACCCAAGTGTGTCCCCCAAAAGCCCACATAATTTCAATTTTTTAAGGGTGTGTCCCTACCCCTCTCCCCAAGACCTAATCCTAGATGCACTCCTGATTACAATATTTTTTGTCTTTGCTCAAATAATTTCAACCCATCTTTCTATACAAAATTCTCGGGCGCATTCTCAGGAGGTTTGGAGTTCAACCACTTTGCTAGCTCAGCAATGTTAACCAGTGACCCGAGCTCGCCAAAAATGTCGTCGACCATGTTCTCAGACACTGTAAAATTAATATTTTTGCGAAGGTAATACATACAGGTGCTAAAAGTGAAAAAGTGCCAAATGCGCCAACCCAAAAATACAAAAAGTAAAGATATGCACAATTCTCATAAAGATTTTTCATGAATTTTTATTTTTTCTCTAGTATGGCTGCCGGAAATTTCGACACTACTTAGATATAACCGTATACCAAGAATTTTTGGAAAAATCGGCGCCAGAAAAATGGAAAATCGACCCCGAGAAAAGCGGAAAATTCAACAAAAAAAAGATTTTTAACGGCGATTTTTTCCAATATTCCGTTTTTTGTCGAATCTTCTGGCTTGCATACATGGCTGCGGCACTGGAGCTAACGCGTTTTGTTGCACGACGTTGGTTATATGTTTGGAGTCATGATATTGCAAATTCAAACGCAAGTTTGCAACGTTTTGAAACAATGAGAGCAGTGGACAATCATCAGCTTCATCACTCGACAATCCCTAAAAATTGGAGCATGACAATTCGTGCATTTCCCCAACCGTAATAACTAATAAGAATGCAATTCAAAAGTTTATTTACAAGTTTGATGGGCCCATAAAAATTTTTCGTCAAATTTTTTTAATGGAAAAATTTTTCTATTAGGTATTAAGGGAGAAAGTGAATTCCGATCATAGTGAGTAAGGAATGATAAAAGGGTTTCTTTAACGGTGCTTAGTCGTTACAAAAAATATCAAAATAGACGTTACAAAAGATATATCAAAAATCCAAAACGTAGTTCCAGCGTGAAAATTGTGCAGAATTTTATGCTCTATTTTTTGGTGTTTTTAATTTTTGGTATTTCCGACAAGTAGCTCCTAATTTTGGCGAAAAAAAAGCTATTTTTCGATATTTTTTAAAAATTTCAAAAAATTAAAAAACCATAAAATAGAGCATAAAGTTTGCATAATTTGTCGCTGAAAGTTTTGGCCAAGTTAGTTTTAAACAAATTTCTTTTGAGAACCGTTTTGGGTCTGATATTTTTTTGTAAAAAATAGCACCCCTTTAATGTCTCTCTCCTCAATCTTTAGTGTTCTTACAGTGTAAATTCTTGGCACATGCCATCCCCAGCAGGCCACTGAACTGGCTTTTTGCACAATAGCTTGAACGGGATTGGTGCGCAGAAAACGCGTAAAATGGTGCCGAGTGGGAAACGCATCCAACTCGCAGCAGATTGACAGTGCCGCACCCGCAAATGCATTCGGATGAATCTTGTCCAATACTTTAAGATTTATAAGGTGAAAAGTGCCAAAAACGATCAATCGTAAAGATAATAAAAAAATTGATAATAATACTTTGGGTGTAACATAAATTCTGTAGAACATTCATAGTGGCATATTAAAAAATTCATAACTTTTGGTATTTTGTTACCAATTAACATTAGTTCAAGAAAATCCAATTCTATTCTATTCTATTCTATTCCATTATTTACAAAAAAATATAAACCCTATACTCGTTGCCAAAAAATGTATCAATTATAAAATTCCTTGAATTGTAGCCCAAGATCTATCAAGCAATCAAATTTTTACGCACATAGGGGAAAGGGAAAACAATGTGAAAAGACAGTGATTAACTTCACTATTTTTGAACTTTGGCAAGAATGGACATTAATTTTTGAGTTCAGCATCGATACCAGTAACATTTTGATTGGGCTTAATCCGAGAGGGTATATCAAAATACAGTGCTTACAAGGAAGTGTCATAAAGGAGTTACACCTTCCCAGAGGTCTCACTATGGTAGTTAGTGAGACCTAGTCGAGACAGGCTTATATGCAAAAAACTAGAAGCCCATGGAGGCAAAAATCACGAGAAAAAAATTCAGGAAAGTTACTACCCTGGGAAAAATTTAAATATTTAAAAAAATCATATAAAATTATCGAATACTTGTTCCGACAGCCAAGCAAAAGCAATTTTGATCAGAAAAAAGTGACCAATTTTTTGGCTTTTCAAATTTTGCCTGAGTGCAATTGATTTATGCCCTCGGGGGATTTTATTCCATAAAAGATTTAAAAAATATATATCATTTATAAATATATAAAAATCGGATATTATTATTTTTTTATATACATTTTTTTAATTTTATTCAATTTTTCCATACCTAAAACCGTCTTTGGTGGGAAAATTTCAGCGAAAATTTTTTATGGAATATAACGGAAAATTCCTAGGTTAGAGTGTAATTCGGGACTCTTACAGAAGTAAACGGTTAGTCGAATGGTTAAGGTAATACAGTAGACGAAGGCTGCGGTTCGAATTCCGCCGGATGAAGGTTCATTTTTTTGGTGAGAAATAATTTAAATAAATTTTTAAAATAAAATTCTCGGCCAAATTTTGTTGTGAAAAAATGCTCCATTTTTTCTGACCAATAATATATTTGGATTGTAGTCCCTACAAATTCTTAACGTTATTTTTAATGAATTTTTGATAGATTTATGGAATAAAATCCCCCGAGGGCATAAATCAATTGCACTCAGGCAAAATTTGAAAAGCCAAAAAATTGGTCACTTTTTTCTGATCAAAATTGCTTTTGCTTGGCTGTCGGAACAAGTATTCGATAATTTTATATGATTTTTTTAAATACCGTATTCTCTCTAAAATAAGCCCCCTCTCTAAAATAAGCCCACTCTCTAAAATAAGCCCCCTCTTCTTTGGAAAAGCTAATCATGAAAAATTTCGGAGCATAAGTATCTAAATCTTAGTTAATAGTGAAATAAACTCTATAATTAGTAAAGAACCTTAAGGCATGTCCAATAAAAGTATTAATTTACTCAAAAATAATGTGACTTATATTTATTGGACACACTATGATGGTGAAGATGGAAAACGGTTTTTTTGAGTCCCGGACTCAGTCATTTTTAATTTTTTTTTTGTGCTATACGGCCTACGCTATCGCGTTTCCGCTGCGTCTCTAGGAGACTCTCCCTGTTGGCGGTATTCCCCCATTGCTGGGGTTGCCTGTCGGGTGCACGGTAGGTAGTCTGTATTCACCATTTGCTCTGCATCACCGCTCGGCTAATGGCTACATGGAGGGATTTTGATTTTTATTTGATTTTTATTCCCAATTTGGTATTAGCAAAACTAAAATCGCAAATCATATAGTAATACTATGGTTCAAAAACCATTCCTGTGCTGTCTATTCTATACGAGCAGATAACTGTAAAATTTTCAGATGGAAGCTTTTGAAAAAAAACAAGAAGAAAACACTCTATAAACTTATAAAGAAGTACAAACTGATAAAGAAGTAATAAATTATGAAAATTTATAGACTGACAATGAGTCCCAGGACTCAAAAAAAGTTCCCAAGAAGGTTCGCCTTCTTATAAGCGCCTAAGGTTGCCCATCCTTACTACATAAAGGATAAAGCCTACATTTGTCACATATAAGTATTTGTGATGAATCTGGAATTATAAAGAAGATTTAATTCCAGAATGTGCCTTTGAAATTTTGTTTAAAATTGTTGTTGTTTATTCACTTTTGTTCATTTTTCAAAAAATTAATTATTTAAAATTTTAACAGCTCACTAGGGGGTTCGAAATAAATAAGCCCCCTCTCTAAAATAAGTTCCCTCTCCAAAATAAGCCCTTCCTTTGAGGGGGTTCGAAAAAAATAAGCCCGGGGGCTTATTTTAGAGAGAATATGGTATTTAAATTTTTCTCAGGGTAGTAACTTTCCTGAATTTTTTTCTCGTGATTTTTGCCTCCATGGGTCGCTATTTTTTTGCATATAAGCCTGTCTCGACTAGGTCTCACTAACTACCATAGTGAGACCTCTGGGAAGGTGTAACTCCTTTACGACACTTCCTTGTTAACAGAATTTGCATAGATGATAATCAAGCCGGCCCCGATATCGGGATTCCGAAAACCCCGATCCGATCAAAATTTTCCTGGACCCCCTTGAATTTACGAATTTTTTTTAGTCATATTTTCGCTTAATTTTTCATTTGAAAATGTTAATTAAAACCAAATGCCTCTAAATTCTAATAAAATAAAATAGGCAAAAACGAGAGAAATTTATGTCAAACATGTCGAGGGTTCGTGTGATAAGAGCAATAATCAATGTATTTTACCCTCAAATTTAATTGTGATGCTTAAAATTAATGTAAAGAAAATAAAAATAGTTTTTTGATAGTTTTTTATTGGCTTCTGGCTTTTGTTGTTTTTTATAGTTTTTAATTTTTTTTAAATCTCTTTACATCATGCATTTCATTAAGAAAATTAATTTTCTATTAGTTTTTGGAGAAAATTTTAAAATTTTGGATCCCTTTCAGAAGAAATTTGTTCTTCTTTAAAAAAAGGGTTTCTTCTTAAAAATTTATCATTTCATTTCATTATAACCTCTATGGTTTGGAATTTTGTGTTTTTCATATTTCACCCTTACGCCATTAATCGGAATTTGGTAATCTTATCTATCTGATGTCTACTAATTTGTTGTACCTATCCAGCTATCCACTAATTTTTAGATGTCAAGTTTGATCTGCTTGACTTTGACTGACTCACCAGCATACAAAGTGCCGATCTGCGTGAACTCCTGCACATTCAGCTCCACCTTATCAAATCGCACCCACAACGGCGTGGTACCTTAAATAAGTGAAAATAATATATATGTAAGTAAAAGTGGGATACATATCATTTCCCCACCGGTCATTTCCCCGTGGCTTGTGAAAAATGATACAACTTTTTTCAGGTATAACCTAAAGAAACGAATTTGATGTCTAACTGTAGATCTAAATGTGTGCTGATATAAACTTGCAGAAAGAATCATCCGATTTGGCCAAGTAGAAAAAAAGTTATTGACCAGAATTGTAGCCAAAAACACGATTTTATAGCTTATCTTGGCCATAACTTTTTTCAGCTTGGCCAAACCAGATGATTTGTAGATTACACTTAGATCTACATTTTGACACAACATTCGTTTCTCTAGTCTATACCTGAACAAACTTATCACCATTTTTCACCTGCGGCGGGGAAACGACCGGCGGGGAAATGATCAGTCTCGGCAAAAGGGATGTTGATAGTGAGCCGTTAGAAAAAGGTGCAAATGCTAGCAAGAAGGATGAGTCATACCGTATACAACACGACAAGAAGCTATAGTAGCAGGTCAAGCTACAGCACTAAAGCTACGTAAGCTATCAAGCTACGTACGGCCCCGATAGCGGCCGTCGGAGAAAATTTTTAGGATTTGGACCTTTTACTGAAGAAAATCGGTCAATTTTTGATCAAATTACAAAATTAAAATACACAACATAAAGCATTGGACAAAAATACGAAAAATTATGACAAAATGGTCGAAAAAATATATAGTAAATATAGAGATTGAAAAAATTTTGGAACGGGAAAAAACAGATTTTCTGTTCCGACTTTCAAGTAGAGAAGGTCGGGATCGGGATCCCGGCCGATTTTCGGGATCGGTATTTGCCGGAATCGATCCCGATCCCGGATCACGATTTTTGAAATTCGGGTTCGGGATCGGGATATCCCGATTGCAAATTTCGGAATCGGGATTATCCCGAAATCCCGAGATTTTTTTTCGGGATTTTCAAAAAATGGCTTAAAAATGTAAAATTTTTTAAAGAAAAATTCAAAAGTCGAAAAAAACATTAATAATTAAAAATTTCGTATCCATTAACTAGAAAAATTTGAAAGGGAGCCGATCATTTGGGCAGTGATCACTTGGGCAGTGATTATTTAGGCAGTGATGGGCAGTAAAAATGAAAGGGCAAAAATGCTATGCATTTTTTAAAAATTCAAATTTGCGAATAATTATTATTCTCGAAAAACCCGAACAAAATTTTCAGCGTCCTCTGAAAAAGAAAATAGAGAGAAGGAGAGAACATGATTTTGGCGTTGTGAAATAAAATATTCAAACATAAGACCATTGGTCAAGTTAAAAGAAAGTAAAAGATACAACTAAAATGAAAAAATCAAAAAAATTTCGGGATCCCGATCTGGATTGAAATCTTGAATTTCGGGATTCGGGATCCCGCGTTCGGGATCGGGATCAAAAATCCCGATCCCGAAACTTCGAGATCCCGGCCGGGATCCCGATCCCGACCTACCCTACTTTCAAGAATAGAGCAGGAACAAAACAGATTGAAAAAACTGGAACACAAAAAACGCTGGGATGTGTACCAGTCGGCCCACCATCAATTGGGGTGTACCATACCCCTCCTTTACAATTAGTTATGATTTTTTTTACCGCTGATGAGAAGAAATGGAGAACTCAAACTTTCATATAGCCAGTTGATGGAGGAGGAGCAGAAGCCGGATTTAGCCGATCCATAAAATCCAAATTTGACAAAAATATTCTGCAAAAAGCTTTCTTTTATAATTTAAAATCGCAAATAAAATAATTAGTTTAATGTCTAGCAAAATAATTTATTAATAATAGAACCCTATCTTACTAAACTAATAGACTGATTACCTATGTTCAACAAAAAGATGACAGGCCGCTGTACAAAAAATTTCAAAATGAGCACTAGAGCCCGGATCGATAAGAGATATCGTCGATATTTTTCGAGATATCGCATCGATAATATCGAAAAATCTCGTATCGGATATCGTATCGAAACCATGGAAGGTTGTATGATATTTTTCGAGATTCGAGATTTTTCGAGAATCTCGTATCGAATATCGATCGTACCTCCAGTCCGGGCTCTAATGAGCATTAAGAAAAAAAGGAACCCTTAAAAGAACTATTTTTGTGTCAATAATTAATCAATTAGCGTCTTATACTTTTACGTTAATGTGTACATTTAATGCGATAAATATAAAAATGACGAGGCCTTTGGTAATTGTGCAGTTTAAGTGTCAAATGTTTTTTTTTAAATTTTTTTTTGAAAAAAAACTAAAATGACTTCCCACAATAATTTTTGACGCTGTATCCGTTTCCGACGTTCATTTTCATGTAATGTGTAATAATTGAATATCCGGATATGCATTACAATATGTGCATAGCCGGAACACCGCAAAATGACCGCCTTGACTCATTACGTCAAAATAGACGTCAGAATCGGATTCAACGTCAAAAATTACCCCAGAGAGGTCATTTTAGATGAATGTAGCTAAATTGAAAAAGTTTGGCAAGTAAACTGCACAAGTACCGGCTTTTTTAGGCCCAACCCCCNCCCCCCCCCCCCCCAACTCGGTGTTTTCCAGAACTTTTTAATTGTTCAACAAATAAATTTTAATTATTGCTTTTGTATTATGCCTTATTATATTTTTATTTAATTATTTATAAATCTATTTTTGTTTATCCTATCCCCCATTCATAATAAAATATTTATTTGCATAAATTATTGGAAATTAAAAACTTTAAGATTTTCAAATAAAAAAAACATTTTATATTTTTAAAAATCACTTACCCAATTAGCACTTTTGTGATCATATTTCCACGAAAGTGCCTCAAAAATGCAAATACGCAGGAAAGGCCTTACGAGAAATTGGGTGGCGATTAACCGATTGAATTGGGCATCTTAATTTAATTTGTCAAAAATAATAATATTTTAGGGGTTTAAATCAGTAAATAATTGTTCTCCAGTATTTTTAATGCGGTGGCCGGGATAGCTAAAATATAGGGTTATAAAGGCTCTATGAAATTTCGTCAGTGGAAATTCGTCAATAAAGGCTAATCAGGCCAAAAACTTTTTTTAGAATTCGTTGGAACAAAAGCATAAACAAAATTGTAGTGCATAAAAGGGAACTCATCAGATTCGGTGCCTTAGTTTGGTGAACCCTGCCGTTAATCAGATAAGAATCCTTACAAAAGAAATTGTTTTTAGAAAGAGAAAAAAATTTTTAGAAAGAGAAAAATTGGTGCCATGTCATTGCGCGAAAAGGGTCAAAAAGAGCGATACGCGAAAAGGGTCTGAATGAGGGATGAATAGGAGAGACCACGAAATTCCTAAAAATTATTATAAATAATAAAACAAACATTTTAATTTTTAATAAATAAAAATTATAAAAATTAAACCATTAACATTTAAATTTCAAAATCCAAGGTATTTGAAAAATGTTTTTTTTGAAATTTCACTTCTAATAAATTTTAACTTTATTTTTTTAGATCATACAATAGTATATGATTTCCGAATTTGATTTTACAAAAAACAATTAATCAGTTGCTAATAAAAATAATTTATAATTTTTTTGGAATTTTAGAATCAAATCATATGAAATTTTTTATAAATTATGGCTTATGGCAGAAATATTTTGGAAATCAGAAGATCCAAAAGATATTGTTCCCTCCCAAGAGAAATTGTTTTTAGAAGAGAAAAAAAATTCTCTAAAATATTAAAAATAAAGTTGATCTTCAAAAAAATACAATAGTTTTTATAAACTGAAAATTATAGTGTTTTCAAAAAAACATTTTCCAAATACCTTGGATTTTGAAATTTGAATGCTAAGTGGTTATTTTTTATAATTTTTGTTTATTAAAATTAAAAAATGATTGTTTTATATTTATTAATAATTTTTAGGAATTTCGTTCTCCCCTATCCATCCCTCATTCTGACTCTTTTCGCGCATCGCCCTTTTTGACCCTTTTTGCATCTTGGCCTGGCACGAAAAACTAGCAAAAAAATATTGTTGATTCAAATCTGATTCAATCATAGCATAAAAACTGGCTCTAAAAAATTTTACGGGCGGAGGAAGGGAAATAAAAAAGATTGAATGAAAAAATTGGCAATGTGAATTGTATAAGTATCAATCATATTGATGTATTGTATAACAAAAAATTAAAATTTTTTTTATTAATTATTCTTTACCAATGAGCTGTAATCGGCATAATTGTTTGCGGCTGAGAAACTCCAACACGAAGAGCCAAGTGTCGATGTCAATATGAATCGCCATTCATAGCGTATATCCGAAATACAAATACCTGCATATATATTATGTAAATGATGTTATTCAGACTGCCGAGAGAGTGGGAAAAATGGAAAATAATTTGGTCGATACGAGTGCTTTTTTTAGCCATAACTTTTTTTGCAATGGGCCAATTCGAATGGGTTTATGCCCATTTTGTAGGGAATTTTATGCTCTATTTTTGGATACCAAATTCGTTTCCCTAGTCTTCTAGTACATTTAAACTGAATGAATTTTGATTAAAAAGATCCGCCCCCACCCAATAAAGAATAAAGGGACCCCAGCAGCAGAATAGAGTAAACACATCCATGCACAACAACGCCATTTTCCTCATCTCTGCCTGCCCTCGCTTTTGCTATTATTGATCGTGAACTGGGGTGCTAGCCGAAACAGGTCGTTTCAGGGTGGCCGTTTCTGTGTGGAGACTATAAAATTGCTTACAACTCAGCTTAAGCGCAACCTAGAAAAACGAATTTCGTATCAAAAGATAGGTCTAAATGTCTGCTACAAAATTGCAAAAGAGACCATCCGGATTGGCCAAGCGAAAAAAAAGTTGTGGCCAAATTAAGCCAAAGAATCGTGATTTGGGCCAAGATGTGGCCATAACTTTCTTTGCGCTTGGACAATCCGGATCGTCTCTTTTGCAATTTTGTAGCAGACATTCGGGCCTATCTATTCATACCAAGAACAGTTCTTGAAGTACTTAGTAGTTTCTGAAAAAAAAGTTATGACCAGTTTAGTGCCGCTCGCGTTAAACCGGCCCGCTTCAAGACGATCTCAACTCCCAAAAGAAGTATGAAAACCAAAAGATTTATATATTTTTTGCAAATGTCAAAAAAATTTAAAGGGTAGAAAAATTAATTTCTTCGCTGACAAAAAAAATTTTCAGGGAAAACATTTTCTGAATGCGGGTTCAAACTATGTTACAATCCACTAGGCCACCCGAGTTTTTCTTTTAGTTCACTCTTCAGATATCTGCTATTTTTAATTCGATCCTTCGTAAAAAGCTCGAATTTCCTCGGATTTTCTTTTCTTCGGTACCCAAATTGCAAAGATAATGAATTTTATCTGAATATTACAAGGTCAGCAGTTGCTGCCGTAATTGATATTTATTATTATTAACAGCGTAAATTGTATTATCGCGTCATCATACCGTATCTTTCATATCATATCTTTCCCTTCTCTTGCTAACTTATCAGTTATCATTATCAACCACGATATCCTTTGGTGGTTGTCTTGGTAGCACCGGTTGTCGTCGTCTTTGGGGTGGCGGTCGTGTAAATTATTGGCGGCGTACTGTATGTTGTCGTGCTGGTCCGTGGTATGTCGCCCTTGTTGCACTGATCGCCCTCGCAAGCCGCACAATCGTACGTGTTGCCGTCCGCCACATAACGTCCACATTGGCTGTAGCGCAATTGGTTGCAGATTCCCCAGCTCGACGTACTGTAGATACTGCCACAGCCCTTCACATGTACGGTCACATCGGCTTCAAAAAATCATTTAAACCCTAATAGCGTAATAGGTGCTCAATACGGTGCTATGGCGTTTTATAAAAAAGTGCCAAAACCCAGTTTGTTCTCCAAAAACTTTTTTCTAAGACTTGTTAGACCAAAACTTCCAAGGACAAATTTGTGCAGAATTTTATGCTCTATCTTCTGGTATTTTTAATTTTTGAAATTCGGCCAAAAAGTTCGAAATTTTTGTGAAATACACTGTTTTCCGATATTTTCGAAAAATGTCGAACTTTTTGGCCGAATTTCGAAAAATTAAAAATACCAGAAGATAGAGCATAAAATTCTTCACAATTGTCGCTGGAAATTTTGGCCTAACAAGTCTTACAAAAAAGTTTTTGGAGAACAAACAGGATTTTGGTACTTTTTTATAAAACGCCCATTATGGCATTTTTTATAAAACGACCCAGCACCTTCAATACATAAGTAACGCCAATCATTTTTTTACCTGCCAAAAAATTTTTGGTAAACAATTAAGATCAGACAGGTGAAAGTTGGCAACTAGGGTAGGCACAGGGTCTAGTGTGGCAGCTCAAAATTTTCAAATGATAGATCAAATTGGTCAAAATGAGTCTAGGGCGTTTCCGATTGTTCCATTGTGAACATAGTTATGGCCAAATAACAATTTTTAAATTTTTGTCCAAAATGATGCAGTCTTTATCATAACATTGTTTACATAGACCAATCCGAATGGGCCTATGGCCAAGCTCTCCTGCTGGCCAAATCCTGTACCAAAAGATCCTTTTTTAGCAAGGTTTATACTCTACGATTTGACAAAAAATTCTTTCTCCAATTCCATTTTTGAATCTGGTCCTAATCTCCTAATGGTCTCAGTTGTCCCGGAGCCCAGTCGTCCCTACTTATGAATGAACCAAATTTGATTTTTCAAATATTTTTGCCATAATACTCATTTTCCTTCTCTGACATTTTCATTAAGAATTTTGGGTGGTATGACATCAACCGCATAACACTTTCTCAACCCTAATACCATTTCGACCCTAAAAACGCACAAATGTGACAGTTGTGACGCAGATCGTAGCATTCCCAAACGCCCGGGTCGCACTGGATCGGTTTGAACGCCTCTTTTTCTTTCTGTTTTTGGTACTCCACACACTTTTTGTAGTCCTCCGAATTCTTCTCAGTGTACCAAGCACACTCGGAAATATAATTGGTTCCGTTGTAACAGTGGATCGCTAAAGTATATTATTGAGAACACCTAATTATTAGGGATTGAATTTATATGTAGGAAGAAAAGAACAAAATTATTTGCCATATTTTTTTTTGCTACATTTATTAAAGAACCAAAATGAGTTTGGTTTTTTTCGAAATAAAAATTATTAGTGATCAACAACAGATTTATAGGGATAAAAAATTCTTGATAAGGGTCTTTTTTTAAAAAAAATATCCAACATTGATAAAAAAAACATAAACGAAAGTGTCAAATATCTAAGGAGATTTATTTTAAACGTTTTCGAAAAACCATTAAAAATTATCTGAAAAACGAACCTTAACCCACTCAAATTGGCCTATCATGAAAGGGTAACGAATTTCTAAGGATATTATTTTGGCCATACAATTTCCTCAATGGATTATTGAATGGGGCTTAGACTAATTTTATGTGGGTTTTTGGCTTTTTTGGATGTCATTCATTTTGGCTTATTTGAATCGGATTGGGTATACAATACATAGTATGTAACGAATGGCCCAAAAGGTTGGATCCGTCTCTGATCATTATGTTGCTGATCATTACTTTTTGCTTATCCTATGGGTAATAAATCCGAATCCCAATTATCATTAAGCATTATTACTAGGGCTTAAAAAATATCCAAATGAATATTTTTTGTGGAGGCTCAAAATGGCCTGAAAATCAAATAAAAAAGCATTTCTAGCTTGATTTGAGTTCAAAAAAGTAACTTTTATTTGGATATTTTTGATATTTTTGGATATTTTGGACCTTATGTGGATATTTGGATATTTTACATGGATATTTGCCTTTTTTTGGGAAATTCTTCAGCAAAAATGCAATAAAATCCGAAAATTTTCAAAAAAATTTTTTTGAAAATTTTTTCAAAATTTTTTTTTGGAAAATTTTCTCAAAAATTTCCCAAATTTTTTGAAAAATTTTTTCTTTAATTTAGAAAATAAAAGAAAATATTTGGAGGCAATTTCCAAATTTTTTAATCCATTATGGCAATTTTTATTGTATTTATCTTTTCAACCAGTTTTCCTTATGGAAAACCTTGAAATGTTACTTACCTATTTGCAGTTTCAACCAAGAATAATTTTTTTGGATAATTTTACGTGATTTTACATATCTAATTTGAAATTTTACATGGATATTTTTACTTTGCGATTTTATATGGATATTTTTTCAAGCCCTAATTATTACGTTCTCGATNAACTAGTTTGCTGTGAAAGTCTGAAAAATCTCACTGACGAATGTTCAGGAAGCTGTACAACCTTCTACTGATAATTGTGCGCTGTGTTTTTCAATCTTACCAGTGCTGTCCTTGGGAACGCAGACGCCATACGCAGTGCGCAGGTACCCATCCTTGCACACACATCGCGAATTGTAGGCACTACCTAAATTTTTATATTTATAGGGATGGATCATAATACCCTTGTCAGAGGTTATTTATGTACGAAAAATTTAGATCAAAACATATCGGGTTTAAAGTAGTGTTTCCTTTTTAATTTTATATTTTTCCAAACAGGATTAGGCATTTTTGTTTAATATTAATTTTTTCAGATGTTTTATTCTGGTTCTAACTAAGCCGTTAATAAATGTTAGATGACTCAAATCTAAAACTTTTAATGCATTCCTCGAACAAAATTCGAAAAAATTGCAGAAAATTAGGCCGATATTTTGGCCTGTCCAGTTTTTTGGGATCACTTGAAATCATTTTTTAGAAAAAATTCCAACCAAATTTTGGCATTATAAATTGTTTTTATGTCAAATTATTTTTCTAAAATTCTTAATTTTGA
Source organism: Rotylenchulus reniformis (assembly GCA_001026735.1). Classification (NCBI taxonomy): domain Eukaryota; kingdom Metazoa; phylum Nematoda; class Chromadorea; order Rhabditida; family Hoplolaimidae; genus Rotylenchulus; species Rotylenchulus reniformis. The sequence goes on along the minus strand of LDKF01000654.1, from coordinate 9,251 downwards.
TAGCTAAATTCCTATATTTATTAATTATTTAACACTTTTAAACTTTACAATATGGCGTGCAAAAGCTTGGGTTCGGATATTCACAGGTCGGCTCGCAGGTCACGCACGTTTTGAACTCCTCATTTGGCGCCTTGCATTTGCATTCGCTCGCGGGCATGCACCGGGTCAAGTCGTGCGGGTCCAGCACATATTGCTTAACGGCGAATAATTTTTCAAAAAAAATTTAGGATAAGGGTAAGCATTTTCCAAATTCAAAAAGTACGATGTTTTTAAATCGGTTGATCGGTTATTTTTTCGGAGAAAATCGTGCCCGAAAATGCTACAATTTTTAACCTTATTAGGCCAAAACAAAAAAAATATTCATAAAAAATAATTTTGAATATCTTTAGCGATAAATTAGAAATGGACATGTTCGGTCAATTTTCAATGTACTCCTACCCCATGTACATTGACATTTAGCGCAACACTCAAATTTTTAAATCTCAAAAAAGATCCGCCTTTAAATTGCACATCTGGCTAGTTTTCCTATTAATATGCTCTCCACGTTCTAAGAATTTTTAGATCATTTTCCTCGCCCAAAGTTCTCCTAAAATATGTTGAATTCATTCTTTATACAGAACAGATCACTCCAAAAAATTAATTTTTCAAGCTTTAAAATTTAATTGCTAGTGGCATAATAATTTCCACTCTGCAAATTTTCCAATCTTATCAAATCATTTTGATTAAAAAGTGAAAGGGTACATAAACAGTATGCTCTATGTTAGAGCATACCCAGAAGCCGATAACCGGGGCAGGATAACGGCAAAATCGAATGTAGAGGTACCGAGTAAATGACCATTTTTTATTCTTTAATCTTTACATACCTCAGCACACACACAAGTGAGCGGGCTACGGTAGGTACAACCCGAGGGACACAGTGTACCGTAGCCACACACGGACTGACATTGGCAACTGTAGTTGGCCACAGTAGTGTTGGGCCCGTGACAAGTGGGCGGAGTTGTGGTCGGTGATGTCGGGTACTCTGTGTGCCGGTACAATTAAGATCATTTATTGGTCTTATTTTTGAAACTATGGTCAGAAACGAACTTGCTGAACCGACCTATTGCGATTTCTTTATTTCATCCTTCATTTATGGTTACGATTGATTCAGGTCAAGATCCAGCAGGTCGGTATCCAAATCCCCAGTATTATGGTTCCGGTTTCCACTAAACCAGCAGCCGTGATAAGTACCATATCTACCCGTAATGAGGGACAAAATAGTACAACTTATCAATTATCTTCCGATGGCATGAAATTTACAGCGGTTTTGGCATCAAACAAACATACCTATTTTTTCTAAAATAATGGGCATCTCTCTATATAGAATAGGGAGCCCTTTGAGGGATTTTGAAGGTGGCCCCTTATTTTAGGAAAAATACGGTAAATGTGAGATTTTCTCGCTTACTTTTATATTATTTTTTAATTGTATAATATATACCTGTGGTAGTTGTGGTAGTAGTAGTTGGATAGCCCTTGGTAGTTGTGCTCTTGGTAGTTGTTGGATATTCCTTGGCGGTTGTCTTAGCTGGATAGGCCAGCTGGCCATTGGCCATGCTAATAATACTCAGCAGAAATAATATGGCGAAGAAGGGGATGAACCCAGTAGACATGGTGAAGGTCGCGGATTTTATTCTCTTGGTTGTAAAGAAATCGAGGATGAGATTTTTTTATTGAAATTCTCGACTTCAAAATTTGGGTTTCCATATTCGGTATTGAGTAAATGAAAAAAATCCCGAACTCGAAAGTTCGGGCCCTTGTCCGGGATGACGATCCCGACGTACAAATAGTGAAATCCGAAAATCCTTACTAATGAGTTAGGGTTGGGAAATTGAAATTTTATGTGGCTTGGACTGTTGGAAAATTTGGTTTTTTATGCAAAAAATATAATAAGGCAAAAAATCATCGGAGTTTTCGAAATAATAAAATGCAGGGACCAAAAATTATTGTTAAAAAAAATGAAAAAAATACAATAGAAATTTATCGTTACCAAACAATAAAATTCGCATAACGAAAAGTGATGAGATAGAAAATCAAGAAAAGTTTGTTTACCAATGGAAAGATTCATTTTTAATTATTTTAGAAATGGAGATCAAAAATTACTAGAGATATCGAAAAAGAAAACATTTCAATAAGCCATAAAACAAAACCTAGAACCGATTTTCAATTCCCAAACTATTTGTTAGGGGAATTTCTTCTGAAATTCAAAAATTTTTCAAAAATATTTCTCTGGATTCCCTGAAATATTATACAATAATGCGAAAAATTAACCTTGCTTTTAGTACGAAATGGTAACTAAACTAAACCCCTTTCCACGGAAAAATCAAAATAAATAGGGATCAAAAATTACTAGAGAAAAAGNTTATTAAGGATTATAATAAATAGTAAATGTGTGTATATTAATAATGAATAAATTGATTACGGCCACCAAGATGTTATTTACATAATACTATAATGTTACTACTTGCATCTAGTTGCTGACAAGTTAGCCCTTTGATAGCACTATCGTTTCCATAAAAAACCCTATAATAATTCATTTACAAATTTAAGAATAAACAAATCCGAGGCCTTTGGCCTTTTACAAAATGTTCTGATTTTTGATGATGAAATATAATTTTCTAAGCTGATTTTTTGCTGATTTTTAAAAAAAAAATCTATTTAAATATCCGACATAGATACCCGGTATAAAAAATGGTTGTTAATATTCCAAAATAATGAAAAGTTGAATAGGTTAATGAAAACATAATTGGTCAATATATATTCTGATGAGTGTAGATTGTACACTAGGTTACAAAATAATTTATTAGTCAGTAAAAATAATGCGCTTTCTCTTATTCATCCATTGATATTCTCAGAACATGCTGTCGTCAATTTTATTATTTTAAAATATCGAAAATTCATATTACATCATATCTAATATGGGTCATGGGACATTTGCGGCCCGGCAGCCCGGATATTTTATGGCCTGAGGTTAAAAGGCCATTGCAATTTTCCATCCATTAAAAGTTCTCTTTTTGAATTTTTGATTCCACTGCCTTCAAATGTTCAATCTAGAATGAGTGGTTTCAATTCATATCAGACGAAGTTTTGCCTGTCCTCACCCTTCACAGAGGAAATGTTTCAGGTGGAAATACAAATAAAATTAGATCTGAATAAAAAAGACCTTTTTATTTTTTAATTTTATTTTAAATTGCTTTTGTACAAATATGATTTGTAAAATTTTACTTTCATTTATTTTTTAACATTTTTCTATTTTATTTTTTGGTTGCATTTTGGCTAGGCCTTAAAAGTTTGGGTCGCAAATGTCCTTACACTAATATGTAGCAACATTTTGGTTCTCATCGTTTCTTTTTCTCCTACCCATCAGTCACATCAACCATGTTAGGAATTGGTCGGGGTACTGTATGTTGTCGTGGTGCTGGTCCGTGGTATGTCGCCCTTGTTGCACAGGTCGCCCTCGCATTCTGCACAGTTGAACGTGTTGTAGTCCCCGTGGCGGCATTGGAAATAACTCAATTCGTCACAGATTCCGCTTGTCGGAGTATCCCAAATGCGGCCACAGCCCTTCACATGTTTGGTCACATCGGCTTCAAAAAATAATTTACCGCCGAAAGGAATTGAACCCACTTGGACCCCCGAAACGTACCACTGTAACAGTTGTGACGCAGGTCGTAGCAACGCTTCACGCCCGAGTTGCAAGGGATGGGGCTGAACGCATCATTTTCCCGCTGTTTCTGGCGTTCCACGCAGCTTTTGTAATCCTCCGAATTGGTGTTCGTGTACCAGGAACAGTCGGAAACAAAAATGGTTCCATTGTAACAATGGATTCCTAAATCAATGATTTTACTTGTTTTGAATCTCAATTACTGATTTCTTTAACGAAAATTTTGAAGGGCTAAAATGGGGAAAATGAGGTTGCAAATTACAATGCTTAAAATTTGATTAAAAAAGACAATTAATTATGTATTTATTCTGATGTGAGACATAAGCTTAAATAAGAGACAATTTCCGGAAAATATGCCATTTTAATTTTTGATCAAAAAATTCGGGCTTTAATCATACAGAGAGTTTTATTGTGCTAGGATCATTTGTTAACCATAGTTTAAAGAAGTGCCACGTTTTTTCCTAGAAATTGCCAAACTCTTTTTAAAAATTGAAGTTTTTAAAAAATGAAATTTACCCTAAGAACATGATTTTGCAAATCGATTTCGATTCTGGTAAAATTCTCTAGTGTACGAATATTCCAGATTGATCTCAGTTGAGGTTTTAGAGAATTCAAATCTAGATTCGAAAATCTCGAACCGATCTCTAGTATGTGCCCCCTTCCATGTGCTCATTACTTTTTTTAATAATTTTTACAAAATATTGATGGACAATTGTAAGGATTTGCGCAGGTCGGCTCACACCCATCGTATCCAGTGCACGTTTTGAACTCCTCATTTGGCGCTTTGCATTGGCATTCGCTCTCATGGATGCAACGGTCCAAGTTGGTAGGGTCCAGCACATATTCCTGGAAGTTTAAAAAATAGGGATCGACAGATAGAGAAAGAATTATTTCGACAAACCGAACTTCTGGTATCTTATGAATTTTGCCAAAAATTGGTCTGGAAACTTTTTGTTTTATAGGATTTTTACCTACAGGGTGCGGCAAAAGTCCTTGCCCGCGTTAAAAAGTTAATAACTTTTTTATTAATGGAGCAAATTATGAATAAATACTGTCAAAAGATGCGCAAGAAAATAGTGTATAAAAACATAAAATTAGATTTTAAAATCCCCACCCTTGGAATAAAAATAGAGAGGAAATCATGCCGAAAAAATTTTGCAAAAGCGCCGCAGCCTTTTTTCAGGAATTTTGACCCAATTTCTAAGAAAGGCTGGGCTGAGTGATCCCAAATTTTTATGAGGAGTAGCCCAGGCCCTGACCTTCAAAATAATCCAGACAGAATAATTTTTCAAAAGAATTAATCCGGAAAAATATGAAATTTAAAGAAGGGATATTTTTGAAATATGCCAAATTTGAGGGTCAAAAATCGGGTGGTCATTCATTTGTAAAGCTTATAACTTGGCTCTTACCAAACCTATAGACATAATCTTTTTTATAATAGATAGAGCAATAAATCAGCTTTGAAATCAGTAAAAATTGCTTCCAAAATATTTCCATAAAAGAAAGTTAGACGACCAATTAAAAAATTTCCTTTTGCGCCGCAGCTATGGGTTGGGAAGATATTTTATATCTTTTTTATCAATTGACAAAAATGAAAACTTTTAAGTGGAAATTGTATAGAACTATTTGGTCTATCAAATGATATAAAGATCTTTTTAAAAAATTCATTCTCAACTTAATTCAGAATTTTTTAATATGCGAATTTTTCTTCTATCTTGAGAATCCAAAAATGGTTATATTTTTGAAGGCTATTATTTTTAATTTGAATTATGTTTTTTCCGATATTCATTGGCTAGATTTTGTAGAGAATTGAATGGGCTATAATATAAAAAAATTGGATTGGTAAACAATATATACACAAGAAAAAGAACTAGAGAAAATGCAATAGCGGGCAAGGACTTTTGCCGCACCCTGTAATTTATATTGCTTTGAAAAAATATGCAAAAACAAATTTCTGTAACATATATGGTATGAGTAGATATATCTGTACGCGGCCTTTTTTAAAAAGGGGATAAGGGAATTCGAGAGCGATTTATATTAACCCAAACAAAGCAGAAAATTTCCAACCAATCAGGCTCACGATTAAAATGGCAAATTTCAAATTCAAACTATGAAATGAAAAACAGGCAGTTGGATTATTTGCGCGGGCTAGACCTGTACCTAGCTATGGCTCGAACGCAACAGTTGGAAAAAGAAAAACGAGTTTGGTGTCAGAAAGAGCTGCTGGTTAACGGCGGATTTTTAGGTGCTAAATAGCTACTTAGGGTGTAAACTAAGTTCGCGACCCTCCTGATAGGGGCATTTTAAAAAATTCATAACTTTTTTATTTTGTCACCAATCCTCTTGTTCTTTTTTTATTTTGTAGCTAAGAATGTCATTTATCATTTTTACAAGAAAAATCAATTTTATAATGCATTTTAGAAAAGTTATGATTTTTTCCGCAAATAGACCTTAAATTGACATTCGACCGTCTTTTTTCTATGGTCTCTAACTGAATCTATCTTCTAAGATGGAAAAACAAAATCTGCGGAAAAAGATAGTCCAAAGCATCCCTTTTAACGTTGCAAAAAAGGAATTTTTTAGAAACTTCGGATAAGTCAAAAAGAAGGTCGCCAAAAACCTCTAAAATTGGGCATTTTCTGGGGGCAAAAATGAGAATCTCAGCTTTAGGGCTTTTTCGAAGGCTCAAATCATTATCATTCTATACAATTAGGCCAAATTAGGTAAAATACTTCCAAATTTCATTTTTGCTAACTTATTCTTAAAATTTTTCCCTGGGATTAATTTTTAGGATGATAGGCCCAAAACCGGGTGTTCAAAAAAGCCCCTGGGAATAAATTAACAGATTGGCTAGGAAGTTCATTTTTATCCAGCAGAATATTCTTTAAACTGTGCTCTACCAGATTACTATTTGAATTGGTTCTCTAGCCCTTTTTATTGTTGTGGAAAAATTATCCCAAACTGACCATGTCAAAAATGACCTCTTATTGTATTCGGCCCAAAAACTCTTTAAATGTTTGACTNCAAAGCATCCCTTTTAACGTTGCAAAAAAGGAATTTTTTAGAAACTTCGGATAAGTCAAAAAGAAGGTCGCCAAAAACCTCTAAAATTGGGCATTTTCTGGGGGCAAAAATGAGAATCTCAGCTTTAGGGCTTTTTCGAAGGCTCAAATCATTATCATTCTATACAATTAGGCCAAATTAGGTAAAATACTTCCAAATTTCATTTTTGCTAACTTATTCTTAAAATTTTTTCTTAGGATTACTTTTTCGGATGATTGGCCCAAAACCAAGTGTTTAAAAAGTCCACTGGAAATAAATTACCAGATGTGCTAGGAAGTTCATTTTTACCCTGAATATTCGTTAAACTGTGCTCTATCAGATTATTATTTGAATTGGTTCTCTAGCCCTTTTTATTGTTGTGGAAAAATTATCCCAAATTGACCATGTCAAAAATGACCTTATTGTATTCGGCCCAAAAACTCTTTAAATGTTTGACTAATGGGATTGATTTCTAGCACAAAAATAGTAATATACTATCGATAATAATGATGGATATTGGGCGGAATTTATTTTATTATTTTGATTTTATAAAAAATATTTTTGCGGAATTGGTGAGGAGGGTCGCGAACTTAGTTTACACCCTAAGTAAATACCCAAAATAGATAATTGTTTGAGGTTTTATTCAAAAAAAGATGCTAATCCTATTGCATTTTATGAAGGAATTTTGGTCGAAAAGGTCCTATAGGTCTTAAAGTTTTTTAAATTTTTTTTAAAAATACTTTTAAATTAAAACGATCTAAGAACATGTTCAAACACATCAAAATTAAATTAAAAAAAGGTTAAAACCTAGAAATCCGGTCCCTATTAATAGCTGTTTGGTTCTACTTTAATTGTTCCCATTACCTCTGCACATACACAAAGCGCCCTGTGAAAAATACAGTCCATGGGGCAAAGTTCGCCGAGGCCACACACCGGCTGACATTGGCAATTGTAGGTGGAAATTGTGTAATTGGGTCCCTGACAAGTGGGCGGAGCTGATTGTGAGGCTGTCGGTAGCGCGTATTCTGTGCCGAAAATGGTTTTTTGACCTCATAATGAAGCGAAATCCCTGAATTAGGCTTGATTGGTGTTCCATTGAAACGCCATTTACAAATGTCACAACTCCATAAAGCAAATAAATGCAGAAAATTTTGTTTATTTTTGGCCTGAAAGGATTTTTCCCCTAAAAACATGATTTTCAGATTCGAAAAATCAAAGATTTCAAAAAATTTCACAAGGGTAAAAATCCGGAACAGAGTAAGATTGTACTAACAGCGCGCCCAATAAATTCATTGACCATCCGCAAAAAACAATAAAAACCCATATCCTTTAATTTCACAATAATTCACAATTTAGCATGATTGATAGTAACGAACATATATATTTATAAATCAATAATAAATTATTGACTTGTGAGTGACACACCCATGAGTGACCCTCTCCTATGTTTTAAAGAGGAAAAAATTAGCTACAAAATGAGCCTAATAAACCCAGTTAAATTCAGTCACTGTGAAAAATTTATGGCAAATTTATAATTTTGGTCAAAATCACAATTTTTTGGCCACATTTTGGCCACAACTTTTTACAGTTGACCATTCAAATGGATTTAGGCTCATTTTTAGCTAAACTGTTGCTCAATTTTACCAACACCAAATTCATTTCTATATGTTTCATCATTTGAAAGAAAATTATTACGAATGGGCTTCACTGCAAATATCGGCACACTGCCTTTCTCTGTTGACTTACCGTATGCTACATATAGTATCCATTATTATTAATGCACCTGGAGTTGCAGTCATTTTGGTCGAATAGACCTTCGTAGTCGTGGACTTGGTAGTTGGGTAGCAGCCTTTGGCATGTTCCTGACCATTGCTTATGGCAATACTTGTCAATGATAGTATGCCGATAAAGCGGACGAATCCAGCAGACATTGTGAATGTTGGATTTTGTTTTTTAACCCAAATATCTAAGTACTCTAACATGTAAGTTTATTTCTTTGATTTTTTCTTAGAATTTTTTACATAATTTTCGCTACTAAAATATCGATCAATTCTGGTTATTCGAAAACTAAACTAATGAGTTGAAGGATGAAAATTGTTAAGGCTTTGGCTAATGGAAATAGAGGCGCTTTGTTACATCGCAATTTTTGAAATAACAAAAAAATTATCGGAGACTTTCGAGTTGGAAAATCCAACAAAAGGCAAACAATGGAAAAAATTTAGCTCCGAAAAATTTGCATTGTGAGTAAAAATGTATAAATTTTTAATGAATAATTAGGACAAAAGGCGTGAAGGGTTCTACTTCCAAAAAATTCATTTTTCATCAAAAAGGCGAGAAAAAAGGTTAGATTCGGCATCAAAATAAAAATAACGAAAAATGGGTACTTTTTAAAAAATCCTAGAAAATGATGCCAATGAAAATCTCGAGAATCCAAAGCCTGTAAAAATTTTTGAAAAAGCCTGAAGGCTGTTGTTGAGACTTGAAATGTTTGAAAAAATTTTAATGTAGA
>LDKF01000653.1:21930-47302 GCA_001026735.1 Rotylenchulus reniformis | reverse complement strand
ATCATTAATAAAAATCAAAAATAAAAGAGGTCCCAAAACACTGCCTTGAGGCACTCCCGAGTGGGTGAAAATGGGATCCGAATAAGTTTCACCAATTTTAACCTTAAATGAACGTCCAACTAAAAAATTCTCAATAAATTTGAAAATTTTTCCTTTGATCCCAATTTTATTTATTTTTTGCTCAAGTAGATTTGGATCTGTTAATGCAAATGAGTAGAAAATCCCGAAATTTTATTAAAAATCCTGAAATTTATAAACCTTGCCATCTGCGCGCACAACACGCTTGCCGTGGCCAGGATGGATTTTGTAGCCAGAATAGACGCAGGTTTCCAACTTCATTTTAGGCGCTTTACGCAATTAACTTGTGAATCTAAAAAAATTTAATTTATGTACGGTTAAGGCTTTTAGTGAAATGTTACTAATAAAAGCCTTAAAATCTAAATTTTTTATATAATGTCTAAAAAGAAGATTAAATGGCCATATTAATTAGACCTCCAAAAATTGGAGGTACCAAGGAACGGGACCAAGGACCGGGGTTGGGAGTCGACCAAGACCGGGCCCGGACCAAGAATACCAAGAAATTTCTTGGTCCGGAAAATTCTTGGTCAGTCCAAAATACCAAGGACCGGGACCAAGGCCTTGGTTTTTCTTGGTCCGGGCCCGGTCTTGGTTGGAGGTCTAATATTAATATCAAATAAAATATAGAACTTTTTGTTCAAAAGTTCAAACAAGAATGAGCCAATCGGAAATTCGGATTTGATGATTTTTTAACAGGAAAACCTGCTAGTATTTTAATTTTAAGTTTTACTTTTAAGTTTTAATAAGTAGAGATCAACCACGTACCGTTGTACGTGCACGACCTTCATGAAGTACACTACATGTTAAACTGGGTTTTTTAACGAAACGTGCTAATTTACGTACCAGTCTTTGCACTTGTTTTTGGCACGTGAGTACGTTACACGTGTACCCCCTGCTTATTGGACTTGGCACTTGTACGTGCTCTTTTTGCTAGAGATCGGCCTGGGTCTGGACCCAGCCTGGGTTTTTTTCTGGGTCTGGGCTTGTCTGGGTTTTTCTAGGTCTGGTTTTTTCTGGGTTTTCTGCCCAGAAAAAACCAGACCCAGGTTTTTCTAAACCCAAAAAACCCAGACCCAGGCGTTCAGACCTGGGTTTTTCTGGGTCTGGGTTTTTCAAAATTGCCGATTTTAAATATTTTTTTCTGAAAAAATACAAAATTTCTTGGTAAAATTGAATTTTTTTACTCCAACTTTGTAATATATTATACTAATTCATTTATTTTACTTTGATATTTTATACTATTTTTTTCCATTTTTTATGAATTGAATTTTCAAAATCACACATTATGAAAAAAACCCAGAACCCAGACTGGGCCCAGGCCCATTTTGACCTGGTTTTTTCTGGGTCTGGGTTTTTTCTGGGTTTTTGCCCAGAAAAAACCAGACCCAGATGTTTTTGAAACCCAGACCCAGAACCAGGTTTTAAAATTTTGCCGATTTCTACTTTTTGCACGGTTTTCACGTACTAACTTTTTGCATCCAAAATATGGCGAATTTTTAGGAAAATGAAAGATCCTAAACTAGAATGGTGAAATTTTCGTTAAAAATCAATATTGTAAAGTCCAAGAAGTACCCAGAATGGTAAAAATTTTCGCTAAAAATAAAAATCAATATTGTACAGTCCAACCAAGGGAGAACCCGATACATATTTTGAAATTAAAATTTTTTTCATAAACTTTGGGTCTCCAAATTCACTTCGATTCAAAAAAATTTGCAGAATAGTTTTTCTAAAAATTTCACGGGATTCGATTAACCAAAAAATTAATAGCCTAGGAATTATCAAAAATTTCATAGGCCTCCGGTCTTTTGGATTTTGTACATCTGGAGATCAATCAATCAATCATTTATTCATATAAAATAATCAACGAAGGGGTGACCACTTATACTGCGGCCGCCAGAGCGAGGCCGATTTAAATCCATTTTTGCGCTCGAGCGTGAACTTTGAAACGAAAAGTACATTTTTAATTATAACTCAGTTTAAACCAATCCTAGAGAAACGAACTTGATATCAAAAAATAGAGCTAATTATTAGCTACAAAATGAGCCTAAGTCCATCCGAATTGGCCCAGTCTAAAAAAAGTTACGGTCAAAATAATCATCCGTGCGAGCACTTTTTGTAAATTGGCCGATATGAGTGATTGTTTTGGCCATAACTTTTCTTAGACTGGGCCAATTCGGATGGACTTAGGCTCATTTTGTAGCTAATAATAAGCTCTATTTTTTGACATCAAGCTCGTTTCTCTAGGTTTGATTTAAACCGAGTTATAACCCAAACTGTATTTTTCGTTTCAAAGTTCACGCTCGAGCGTAAAAATGGATTTAAATCGGCCTCGCTCTGGCGGCCGCAGAATACACGTTGATTTTTGATAGAGTTTTGTAAGGCGACAGTAGCAGGCTCTTTTTTGTTCTATTTTTGGGTTTTTATTAAGTTCTTAATTTTTTCTTTGAAGCTGTATGGTGATGTAGATTCAATTATGTCGTTATTTATTTTTGAGAGAAATGCTGATGTCCTGTTAACAAATGAATGGGAAACTTTAGAATTTTGGGGCTTTATTAAAATTTTTCTATGTAAATTCATTGTTCCTTTGCCTAACCTAGAATATAGGTTAGGATTTAAGTCAGTATATCCATTTATTATTTTGTGGGCCATTACAAGATCAAAAATCTTCCTACGTTCTTCTAATGTAGATAGCTCAAAAATGTCTAGTCTTTTTGAGTATGGGGCATAAGGTAGACGACATGTTGTAAACGCTATTTTTGTAAAGTATTTTTGGCATTTTTCTAATCTTTTAATATCTTTTTGGTATTTAGGATTCCAAATTTCGGGTGAATATTCAAGTAATGGGCGAACATATGTTACATATACTCTGCACCAAGTTTTTATGCTTCTAGTTTTGAGAATTTTGAATAAAGTCCGCATTCTAAGGAATGCTGACTTAGTAATTTTTGTATAATGTTCAGAAAAAGTTAGTTTGTTATCAATTAAAAATCTCTAAATCTCTAAATCTCATCGACTCAACTTCATTGATGGTTATATTATTTAATTTGTATTGCTCTTTGAAATTATTTTTTCCCAAAAACATTGCAAAAGTTTTATGGGGATTTATGGGAAGTCCCCATGTTTTTGACCAATTTTCGATTTCAATTATTGCCCTATTTAATTTTTGGCGTTGGATTTTGTTTTTATATATGGTATAAATTTTTAGATCATCGGCAAAAAGTTTAATTTTTATTTCAGGGGGAATTTTGTCAGGTAAATCATTGATATATATAATGAACAATAGAGGTCCTAAAACTGAACCTTGAGGCACACCGGAATTTATTGGTAATTTCTTTGAATATGACATGTATTTTTACTTTAAAGGTTAAAAAAAAATTTTTTTTTTAAAAACTATTCTGCAAAAAATTTTGCAGAATAGTTTTTCTAAAAATTTCACGGGATTCGATTAACCAAAAAAAATTAATAGCCTAGGAATTATCAAAAATTTCATAGGCCTCCGGTCTTTTGGATTTTGTACATCTGGAGATATTTTGTCCTTGGGGATATTTTGTAGCTTCACAGGGGACCTTTTGTATGGAAGCTATTATTTTCTATAAAATTCGATTTTTTCATTACTGTTTGAAAAATTTAATTGAAAAACTCATTTTTACATGTATTTTTCAGTTTTTCACAACTTTTTCAAAAAATTTTAATCTGCAGAAGCACTGGTACGTGGCACTTGTAAAATGCCGCACAGCACGTGTAAAAGACAAACACGTTTCAAACACGGACCAGTCTTTGCACTTGTTTTTGGTACGTGAGTACGTTACACGTGTACCCCCTGCTTATTGGACTTGGCACTTGTACGTGATTTTTCAAAATGTCGATCTCTAATATAAAGTATAAACTCTTTGATTTTAGCACAAACGACCACTCATTTCATTCACCATACCATAGATTTTTCATATAGACAAGACGTTTCTATATGAAATTAAAAAATGGATTTAAAAATAAAAAATGGATTTAATTGCCAACCAAGCGCACAGAAAATGTAATTCGATCTATATGCCTAGAGTTTTTCGCATTGAGCGAAATTTCGGATTAAAAAAATGTCGCGCAATAGTTGTCAAAATGGGTTTGATGGCTCATTTAACCTTGAAAAGTGAAAAATGTAAAGGCTTATAGAAAAAATGTTCTCTATCTCCCGAGAATCAGCAATAATTTCTTGGGGATGTTTTGTGGGTGGGGATGGCGGTGAAGTCAATTTTTCGGCTTATTGCGCGACAATTTTATCGCTCCGCAACTGGCAATTAGCAGATTTGCTCAACTATAATTAGGGTTGCCAAAAAAGTCATAAAAAATCCCGAAAAAATCGACTAAAAAAGTCATAAAAAATCCTCAAAAAGTCACGAAAATTGCAAAAAAGTATCAAAAAAGTCATGAAAAGTGAATGAAAAAATGAATAAAATTGCAAAAAAAGTAAAAAAAAGGTAAAAAATTTCTCTGCAAATGTATTTTTATTGTTTTTAGAAGCAATTTCAATCCATAAAACAAATTAAAAATCAAAAAATAAAAGTTAAGAAAAAAATCAGATTTAGCAAAAAAAAATTTGTAATTTCCATTAAAAAAATTGACGATTTTTAAATTTTGACACCAAAATTCTTTGAAATTTTTGTAGTTTTCCCAAAAAAATTTCGATTTTGAGCTATAAATTTCAAAAAAATAAGACAAAAAAATTAAAAATTTGCTCCAAAAAGTCAAAAAAGTCGTGAAAAAGTCACAAAAAGTCCAAAAAAGTCATAAAAATCCCAAAAAGGGCAAAAAAGTCAAAAAAAGTCATATAAAAACGCAAGCTAGAGACGTCGGGTCAAGTTAAAAATGCGTTTTAGATGGTTTTTAGGCCATTTTAGGCCAGCAGAAAAAAAGTCATTTGACTTCATTTGGCAACCCTAACTATAATTGCGGAATAGCGAATAGCCGATGGCATCCATTGGAACATAATTTCTAAGCGCCCGATCGGTTATACTCCAGCCAAAATCAAAACCCATTCGCTAACATTCACCGAATGATTGCCAATTTTTCATTCAACTTTTTTTTGTTAATTTGATATTTGAACAATTTTCTCCGGGCGGCTCAGTCCTGTTTAAAGGTCCACCGGACTTTTAGTGGGCTCAACCTTTCTTTATTCTAAAAGTTCATTGGACCCCTAAACTCGACCAGAGCTTTTCCCCTTTAAATTGCTTCCATGGATTAAATCCAAGTTTAATCTAAGCAGATAATCACCATTCACCGACAAATTCAATTTCAGCGCTCTCCGATTTGCCGACAAGTAAGTTTGGTCGAATAAGGATTTTGGTGAGGAGGAAAGACAATCATAGATTAAGAAGGCCCCCTAGTAAGGCTAACCGTCCCCCTAGTAAATTTTATTTCATGACATTAGACATATACATACATAATATAGTTACACAAACACATAAAAAATAACATAGATACAATTAAGGATGGACAAAGCTATAATTTTTGTAGCAAGCTATTTCTGCTTCTCTGGTGTCCCTCGATTATAGCTTGCTACACTACAAACTACAAAGCTATAAGATGTGGCGTTCTGTTACGAAAAAATTCAAATTTCGAAACCAATGACCATTTATTCTTAAAGAATTTGTTCAATCAATTTTGATAATAAATCAGTCAAAACCAAATAAAATTGAACAAAAGAAGACAACATATGAAGATTAATCCCCTAAATGAAGAAAAATACATTTTTTTAGTTTTGTCATTACTTACTCCCACGCTCCCACCTACGAACCATTTTCAAATTCATTAAATTCAATTATAATATAAATTATTTTTTCAACAGATTTTTAGGAGCTATGTTGTGAATATTCAAATTCACAAAGGAAATAAAACCAGCTTTAATCATTCCAATCCAAGCTTCATTTGCGGCAAACTAATCGGCAATAAGTATATTTTTACACATATATTTGAAAATCCAATTTAATCAAGTTTTCAGGCAGGTCACACAGAAGACGACGCCTTGGACCAGTTGAGATTGCTGTTATAATTACCATCCGCTGGAGAAGTGATCAAGGAATTCTGATCTGATCTATCACATGTTTATTTTTGATTTATAAATTCAGTTACATTTTCAGGAAAATATTTGATACAAAATGTGAAATTAGTAAGCGATTTTCATTAAAAAAATTACAAAAAATTGACAAAAATCTTTCACAACAATCACCAATTTTTAGGGTTTTTTCCCACCAGGAAACTTACAGTGAAATTTCTCAAAAATTTTTTGGATCCCCTCCCCATGTAATAAAGCCATGCAAAATGCAGTCACGACCCCCGCAAAATGCAGACACCTTCTACCCTTCCCCCAAAAATCTAAATTTTAATAAAATAAATTTTAATGCTTTCGGTGATAATTAAATTGAAAAAATAATGAGAAATATGACAAATGAGAGCTTATTTATCAAATACATCAAATTCAACCAATGATCCATTACAAATAATTGATGATATGGTTTTCTCAGCTAACCTATTTCTGGTAAAATAACTCTTGACTCGGCGCAGTTTTGAGAACGCCCTTTCTGCAGATGCGGAACTTGCGGGAATGGGTAAAATCTTCACAGCTAATCGCCGCAATGTAGGAAGGACCTAATTAAAAATTCTTAAATCAAAAATTTTCGTTTATTTTTTACCGTTTGGGTACGCCAAAATTCCAAAATGTTGTCCGGAGCCACATCCATCGCTTCATAGACAGCCATTTCATAAGCCAGATTAGGTGCGCGATTTTCCACTGGGAAACAATCATATCTCGTGTTTCTATCATCAGCAACTGGTGGATTCCTGTCTGGCCGGTAGTCCCATAAATCCAATTGTAAATTCAAAAAATTCACGGCTCTCTTGCACTTTAATAAAATAAATTACGGGGTAAATAATTTTTTTAACCTCCTCGAAATTCCAAGTTGGGACTTTTTCACAAATTGATTGCATTCGTTTTAGTATAGATGGGTCCAAATATGAGGCGACATAAAACAGATCCCGATTAATTGATCTCTCTAATTTTCGTCCAAATGCGAATAGTGCCGCTCGTGCCACCGTTCTAAGTACTGACCCAGCCGCTGATTCTTCAATACAACCATTCAGATGTAGTTCCAATCGGGCCAGTGTGTGTGCGATAATCACAATGTTTGCATACCAATTGATCCGATTCGCTACCATCCTTTACCAATAATTCAAAACACAGCCCATATTTGCTTCCATTATACTTTTTGCGAGTCCAATTCGGTTCACTGATGTCAATTCTCGGCTGTAAAATTAAATCATAAAAAATATAAAATAATCTTTTTAAACACCGTTTTCTTCCTCCGTTGACTGGGTGTTGTCTCCTCTCGGTCGTTTCTCGGTGCCAAATTCTCAATGTTGCTTAATGGCGATGGCGATTCACAAATTACATCCAAATTTGATGAACACGATGCTGAGGATGATGGCTGCGAAGGCTCCATTGCTTTAAAATGTGAAATCAAATCTAAAATCAGTAAATGCTGAATGATTATTCGTGATCGTGACTAAGCAATTTGAAAAATTATGAAATAAAAATCATTTTATGATTAATATTTTTATCCAATACAATAAATGTGCAACAACTAAAAATTGTATCTTCATATTTTTCTTCATTTAGTGGATTAATCTTCATTTTGGTTTCTTTTGTTCAATTTTATTTGGTTTTGACTGATTTATTATCAAAATTGATTGAACAAATTCTTTAAGAATAAATGGTCATTGGTTTCGAAATTTGAATTTTTTCGTAACAGAACGCCACATCTTATAGCTTTGTAGTTAAAGTCAGAGACGCAGAGGACGATTTATAGCAAGCTACAAAAATTATAGCTTTGTCCATCCTTAGATACAATAATGAAATATACAAATAATATAATATATATATATAATATAACACCCAATAGATACGACAACAAAATATACAATATATACGATAATATACAAAATATAGGAACTGACCATGAGAAAGAAACCACTTATTAATATGAATGGGGGGATTGGCATTGGGGAGGGGTCCTACTTTCCAGGTTCCGCCATCTCATCACCGGCCACTACACATTGAATTTGAGGTGGATGTTCTTCCTCCGAGTCAAGACGTCGTCGAACAACTACTCACGGCGGAACTCCCTCGGCGCCCCATCGGGTATGTTGGCCCACTCACGCCCGTCGTCGGTTCCACTTCAATCCTGCTACCTTCCGTCCTCTTCCACGCGAAGGCAACTCGTCGGCCATCAGCATTAGCAACCTGAAGGAACGTTTAGTAATTGCTAGCTAACCTACCTGGTAGAGTAGCCATGAAAAGAGCACCTGCATGCGTAGGACAATCTGGTTGTCGGTTGTCGAATGGAGCATTGAAAACTAAATATTTGCTGGGGACGGTCCTAATTTCTCCTGGGCGAAGCCGTTGTGCCATCTTCGTAGGTAGAGCGCGGTAGAGAAATATTGAGGATTGATTTGGGATATTGAAGTTTGGGTAAACTATAAAAACTAGAGATCGACCACGTACCGTTGTATGTGCACGACCTTCATGAAGTACGTTGCACGTTAAACTGGTTTTTTTAACAAAATGTGCTAATTTACGTACCAGTCTTTGCACTTGTTTTTGGCACGTGAGTACGTTACACGTGTACCCCCTGATTATTGGACTTGGCACTTGTACGCGCTCTTTTTGCACGGTTTTCACGTACTAACTTTTTTCACCCAAATATGGGGAAATTTATAGGAAAATGAACTAGAATGGTGAAATTTTTCGCTAAAAATCAATATTGTAGGGTTCAAGGAAGTATCCGATATTTTGAAATTTTAAAAAATTCATAAACCTTGGGTTTCCAATTCACATTTCAAAAATCCAATGGTTTTCAAAAAAATTTTGCAGGATAATTTTTCTATTCACAGGATTGGATTTACAAAAAAATAATAGCCTAGGAATTATCAAAAAATTTCATAGGCCTCGGATTTTTTGAATTTTCGACTATTTTTACATATGGAGATGTTTTGTCCTTGGCGAATGTAGCTGTTTTTCTATCTGGGATATTTTGTAGCTGTCACTCACGGGGGACCTTTTGTCGCTGCCCCACCTTTCGTCTAAAGCACCTTTCGTCTAACCAGCCAAAAAAGCACCCTTCGTCTAATCAGCCAAAAAAGCACCTTTCGTCTAACCAGCCAAAAAGCCAATGTTCGTCTAATAGCAAAAGCCATTTGCGGGTTCTACAGGCTATCTAAGGGGTTCTACATGCCATTTTGGGGGGTCTACATAAAATGTGATTTTCGAATTTTAGACGAAAGGTGCCTTTTTGGCTGGTTAGACGAAAGGTGCTTTTTTGATTGGTTAGACGAAAGGTATTTTAGACGAAAGGTGCCTTTTTGGCTGGTTAGACGAAAGGTGCTTTTTTGATTGGTTAGACGAAAGGTGGTATAGACGAAAGGTGGTAGCGCCCCTTTTGTATTCAAGCCATTATTTTTCTATAAAATTCGATTTTGTCATTACTTTATTGAAAATTTAAATTAAAAAACTCATTTTTTAAATGTATTTTTCATTTTTTCACAACTATTTTCAAATTTTTTCTTAATCTGTATTAGCACTGGTAACGTGTATAATGCCGCACAGCACTTGTAAAAGCTGAACACGTTTCAAAAACGGACCAGTCTTTGCACTTGTTTTTGGCACGTGAGTACGTTACACGTGTACCCCCTGCTTATTGGACTTGGCACTTGTACGTGATTTTTCAAAATGTCGATCTCTATTAATAAGTATGTATAACGGGAGGGCTCTACTCCAGTTTGCGCGTCCAATGGACCTTTTACGCGTCCAATCGACTTTTACGCGTCCAATCAAACTTTTTCGCGTCCAATCAACTTTTACGCGTCCAATCAAATTTTTTCAAATTAAAAAAAACAAAATATTAAAGGATCATTCGACAAAGGGAAGGAGAGGGAAGACAAAAGTTTCTTCTGCACAGATGCGCTCCTAGGTATTTGGCATTGCTCCGCAGAAAGAACAACATTGCACAACGGAGGAAACTACAGGGATAAAAATCCCAGAGGGGTTAATGTTACCAGACGGACGACCACTACGAGTCGAACGACCACAGAAAGTGAAGATTTACAGGGAGGATGATGGGAATAGCTAAATCATTGGATAAAATCGGCAGACGGTGAAGTTTGGAGTAGAGACGAGTGAGGAGAAAGGTCAAAAACCCAACAATCGGAATTAAGAGGGATTGTAGACTATCAAAATTTTTAAATTACACCTTTTTGTTAGTAATTGCTAATAAATTTTTATTTTTTGATTGGACGCGTAAAGTTTGATTGGACGCGTAAAAGTTTGATTGGACGCGTAAAGGTTGATTGGACGCGTAAAAGTAGATTGGACGCGCAAACTGGAGTAGAGCCAACGGGAGTTTATTTGTCCGAAACTCCCTGAACTTTTGATAAGAATGCAAAAGTTAAAAACATAAATACCACCGAATTTAAGTTCTAAATGCAATAAACAATTTCAAAATTTTTAGGACTTCAATATTAATCAAAAACTACCAAAAAGAAAAGAAGAAATGGAGGAAAAAGGCAGCGGCTTCTAAGTTCGGTGTTTCGTGATTGCTTGGGATTTGGTATTTTGTAGTTGAAAGTTTTCCACCCAAAATCCAAAATCAATTTCTTTTTCGTGAAAAGGCGCGAAAAAGTAAATTTGAATCAAACGCAATTTTCAGAAATGGAATCGGGATATCGGGAATCAAAAATAATCGTCAAGTTAGTCGCGTACTCAAAACGGTGTCAACCCAAAATGTCACCACACCCAAAATGTCACCTCGCAAAGGGAATTACAAAATGCCTAAAGGACAAAATATCGCCAAAACCCGGTTATCTATCGTTTTCCGTGGGGGGCTTAGGCAAATGCACGGTTCAATAGGTGCGGGCTGGAAGATTATTAATTTTTAATTAGAAATTTTATTATTGGGCTCGCCGAAGGCGAGCCCAATGATAAGATTTCTAATCAAAAATTAATAACCTTTCAGCACTCACCTATTGAACAGCCCTGCCTCTTATTTTTCACTTGGAAAGGACTCAAATCTATTTTATTTAATTTTTAAAATTTCTTTTATCGTTTAGCATATTTTTAATTAATACGTTGATGCCATAATTTGTTTTTGGACATTTCGTCCTTTCGGCATTTTGTTACATACAGTATTTTTCGACCCAAAATGTCACCTCTTTTAGCATGGTGACATTTTGGGTGTGACCCACTAAAAACATGTGAAAGTACGGTATGAGAGTAAGCACGTATCGTCGAAAAACCAGTAGAACGCATCACGTACTTCATGAAGTTCGTGTACGTATTACGGTACTTATTTGAACTCTAATTTTTGCCGAACAAACAATTTTGAGTTTTTGCATACTATTTCCTTTCCTGCTGCCTTTCCTCCAATCCAAATTTTGAATTAAATTTTTTTTTTGAATATTTGCAGATTTTTATTTTTTGTAAATTTTGCGATTGTTTGTGAAACATCAAAAAGAACAACATGGTCGAGTATCTGCCCGAAATTGATGCCCATTTCTCCTCAAATCACATCAAACTGAAACGAGACTGGCTTCAGGAGGCGCTGCACTATGTGTCCTCAATGGGGGTGAGTGCAAATTGCAATTTTTAAATTATTTTTTTCAAAAAATCCCTCTTTAAATACACATTCTAGTATAATAATTAAGGCCATAAAGGACTCGAACCTACGCCAACTATGCTTTATTCATTATCCACTCGGCCATCAGCTAATTTTAGCAGGGCTTCCCTCCGGAAAACCAGAATTTTTCCGTAGTTTTCAATTTACCCCTCTCTCTAGGGTTAAAGGTATTTGGTAGATCATTGGTTGATCGACACAGGAATTCCTGCTCTTCTACTTTTTTGGTCGACTGACTCGAAATTTAAGATACAAATACCGGGTATCCGGAGAAGTTTAGGTTTTTTAGATCTGAATTTTCAGAAATCTCGAGACCAACTGGCGGACTTGGTCTACCATCAATGGCTGTTCGCAGACCTCCAAACCAGCACGGAACCAGTGCGGGGCCTTAAGCGAGTGGCAGACTCGACAGCCTGCTTCTTGAAAGAACCATCCATTTTTCAGGTGGAAATTCATCAATTGAAGGCACTTAGAGAAAATATTCCTTATCATCTATAAGTCCGGAAATTTTTATTTAGATTCAGTATTTTCCCGTTGATTTTCATTTTAGAATTATAGAATATTATAAATTCCTTTAATCCAGCCCCTTCAATTTTTCTTTGATTTGAATTTAGGTACTAAAGTAGAGGCGGGGCTCGGCCCGGACTTTTCCGGGATCCGGGTCCGGCCTTTTAGGGAACTCCGGACTTTTGGGTTCCGGATCAGGTCCGGAGGTGTTTCCAAAATCAGGGCCTTTCGAAAAATAAGAATGAGTTTTTTTTTAATTTTAAGTCAAATTTTAGGTTTTTTTTTTAAAAATTCAAGGTCCTTTTAAAGGTCCAATCGGTGCGCGACATCGGGATGGCGAATCTGAAGCAGTACAAGCGGCTCACCGACCCGAGCTACGAGGAACCCACTGAGTTCGACTTCCAGCCAAACCCGAATCGTCCGAATGCCAACAGTCATTCCTGTCTTTGTCTGCAGCTCAGCGACGGAACCGTGGAGCTGAAGGCGTTCGAGAAGAAGCGGGTGCCCGCGCTGAGCATGGCCACGTGTCCCGGAAGCAAAGTTGGAGCTCATCAGAATTTTTTTTGAATTATTAGAACTTTAAATTCAGGATTTTTCATTAGCACTTTAGAATTCAGGATTTTAAACTCTAATTTTTCAAGTTTTTCTGGGCTACCGGAATTTTTTTTTAAGAATTTTGCTTAAGAAAATTGGTGGAATTTTCGACTTTTTCCTTCCCTTTTCTACCCCGATCCCCTGAAAATTTTAAATTATCGGTTTGGGGGTTCCCCTCCTGGCTACACCACCGATGAGAAATATCTTGTTACATTTCATCGTTTTTTGCAAAAAAATTTTGATCTGATCTAACCTTCAGTGACATGTCCGATTCAAATTCTATATCCTAGAAACAAACTTTAATTTTGACCAAAAAGGGGTCTATGAAATCAAGCCTTGCAATTTCCTGTGAAATATCCGAGAAAAACCAAGAGCTGCAAATTTTTTGGGATGTTTTCAAAACCTAAAATTTTGCGCCATAATATTAAAGTTATCATTAAAACAGATTCTTAGTTGTTTTTTTTCAGATTCTCGTCTATAGTCCTGCCGAGTTGCGCAACGGTCATCTGTTCCTGACAACCTCCAATTGCCAGCCGCTGGGTGGTGCCGTTGAGGGGCTGATGCGCCAGAATGACGCGACTCGCAAGCTTTGCGAACGGCTTGGTAGACCGATGCCGACGACGGAAGCGCGGGAACACCGGGTGGCTAAGGTTGCGCAACCTCCGCAACCGCAAATTGCGCACAGGGCGTTGCCGCCGGCGCAACCACAACGGCAACCGGTTGGAATTATTCGGGAAAATCCAAAAAATCAATTAAAAATTTTTAAGTTGTCGACGGAAGCGCAAGAACGCCGGGTGTCGGTGGTTGCGCAACCTGCTCCGCAACCGCAAATTGCGTACAGGACGCCGCCGCAACGACAACAACAGCGTCAATCGGTTGGGATAAGTGTCGGATTCAGGATTTTGGCACGGGGCGGGGAGTTCACCACACCCAAAATCATCAATGCCAATGAGGGCCAATTTTTTCATGAACTTCGATGTATCAAACAAAGAGTGCCAGCGGTTCTGTTAGGGATACGGAATTTTTTTTTTGAGAATTAGGGATCTAGTTCTTAAAAAAAGTTTTTTTTTCAATTTTTTGATCAATCATCCACGGACTCCTCTGATCCCCCACTTGGTGGAATTATCGGGGAAAATTCAAATTTCAAAAAAAAATTAAAAATTTTAAGTCGACGTTCGCAGAAGCGCAGGAATGCCAAGTGGTGGCGGTTGTGAAGCCTCAACAAAGTGCGTATAGGACGCCGCCGCAACAACAACAGCGTCAATCGGTTGGGATTATTCAGGGAAAATTCGAATTCAAAAGAGGAATTGAGTTTTTAAAAAAATTAAGTCGTCGGCGGAAGCGCAGGAACGCCGAGGGTCGGTGGTTGCGCAACCTCCTCCGAAACCGCAAATTGCATACAGGACGCCGCCGCCGCAACAACCACAACAGCGGCAACCGGTCGAGATATTTTTGAAAGTGTTTAGTAATGGAAAAATTCGAGCTCATAAATTACGAAAAAAATTTTTGTTCTTTCAAGGGCAAATTCTAACTGCAATTTATTTTCCATAATTTGGGATTTTTAGATTCCCGTCGTCCATAGTCCTGCCGAGTTGTGCACTGACGACCATCTGTTCCTGACATCCTTCAATTGCCAGCCAATGGGTGGTGCCATCGAAAAGGTGATGTAATTAATCAGATTTTGAGTCACTTATCGATGTCCAAGACCATGTTCGGGGTCTGTTTTCGGGAAGGTGTTTAGTGTGAGAAATCGATTTCAGAATGCATTTTTATGTCAAAATCTTACTTGAGCGTATATTCATCATTTTATTTATCAAATCAACTTTTAAAAATTTTACACTTTTGAGAGATTTTATTTATTTCATCCTTATTTTCGAAAAAATCACTATAATTAAATGATCTTTTGGATAGTTTGTATTTTTTTTCTTTAATTTATTTTTTATATCGCGATTTGTTCAGCAGCAACAGCAGAAAGATCAAAATACGCCACCGCCGCCGCCACTCCTACAGCAAAACTCCTCTCTTCAACAGCCGCAGGGCACAAAGCGCAAAGCGAACGACGACCCAGCGAGCATTGTCGGCGGCAGTAAAGGTGGGCTGATTCAGTCGGCGTCGAAAAAGGACCAATATAGACCATTTTATTAAGAAAACTGGTCATTTTTTGCGTTTATGAAGTTTTTTTTACTTTTTTTAAGTAATTTCGGCGTCCCCACTGGGGGACACCTGTGAAAATGTGCAATTTTGAGTTTTTTCCCTTAAAAAATTGACCATTTTTTGATGAAATTTTATTGCATTTTTAGGAATTCTGGAAATTGGTCAATTTTTCATTTTCCATGAGTTGATGGGGAGTGGGGAGGGGGGCTTCAACCGCCTACTTTCCCTAGCGCGACATCCCTGCTTGTTAGGACAAATATAAAAAGCAAAAATATGCACAAAATATATCCAATTTTTGGTCTTTTCTTTTTAGATTTCCATGAAAATGTTCAAAATTTTCTAAATAAAAAAATCGAATATTTGGGCAGGCTACGAAATTTCAGACGCATTATATTTTTGTAATAAAATTTAAGGCGTCAAAATCATAAAAAAAAATTGAGATAATGCCTTTTTTATTTATCATTATTATTAGATATGCGGACGGACCATGATCGCTGTAGCAGCAGATTTGATATGATCGAACAAAGGCTTGACACAATTGAAAAGTGAAAATTTTTTCCGTTTTTCAAAAAACAATTTTCCCAACTTTCAGCAACATCGCCAGCATTCAGAACAAGATGAACAGGGGCTTCGGGCAAATTGTCAACCTTTTGCGCTCATCGTTGATGACCAACCATCAACAACAACCTGGGCGAATGAGGCGAGTTTTCCCAAAAAAAATTATTTTTGCGCTTAGAAAATCTTTGCAAATTTTTAAATTTCAAATTTGAAGGTGTGAAAATCATTAAAAAGTTTTTCGTTCAAAATTATTTTGTAAATGAAATAAGCATGCCAGGAAGTTGAGTAGAAATTCCACCTTTCGACCTTTTATAGTTGTTCGAGTTTAAGTGGAAATTTTTGAAAATTTTCAAAATTTTCGAAAAACTTTCTTTTTTTCGAAAAAATTGGTTTTTTCTTGAAACATTTATTAGCACTTTTTCAACACCCCATTTTCGCATTCACCAATGCACCAAAAGTTTTCATTTTGAATTATTTTTATACATTTAAAATAAATTCCTTTTTGCCTTTTTTTTGCTTAATTTAAAGATTTGATTGATTTAGAGGTGAACAAGGCGCGGAGATCAATGGCGACAATTCTGCTGGATGGAGAAAAGACGGTTCCATGAATTGAGAGGAGAGCGATCGGCGGGTCACGCGAATTTCTAGATGAATTACAGATCGAGGAATTGTTTTCGGTGTCCATAGGATCCTTCTCTGACCGAATTTACAGTGTCTGTCAATGTTATCTCTCACTTTTCCTTTTTTTTCTCGCCGCGAAAAGACAATATAAGATAGAAGAGAAAATCATTCGCTTAATATTGTTTTGGACTTATGGACACCGGTTGAAAAACCTTGGGCTGTATACTGTATTGATTGATACCACTGATTGTAGTTTCTAATTTTGCATAAATTATTTTTTAAAGACAATAAAATTAATACATTTCCACATCTTTTTGAATGTTGGTGAAGTTACTTACAATATATATCTTTTGCATCAAGGATGACGCTAGAGTAAATTTTCAAGGGGATCGCCAACGAGCCACAAAAAAATAAAATTCCGCAGTCTGACAAGGCCGTTCACATTTTTTATTGAAAATAATATATTTTTGCTTTAGAAATGCCTTAGGTGGTGCCAGCGGTCCCGGTTGGAGGCGCTGTGAAAATTTTGTAAATAATTTTCTTAAGAAAATTGGCGATTTTTTTTCTTGTGAACCAGTTTTATGGGATGCCGGCGGCCCCGATAGGGGCCGCTGGGGAAAATTTTACGAAATTAACAGGACGGACGGACCCTTATGAAACTTTTTTCGACCTGTTGACATTTCGGGTCATTCATTACAGCTCTAGTAGTCCAATCCTACATACATCGATGAGCCAAACGAAAAACGAATATCGGTAGGTGAAAATCAAATTCCATCACTCGGAGTCTAGGCTTCACAAAAATCAATACCCTCTCCAGAAATACCAAAATTTTCTTCTTTTTTCCCTTTAAAGTCTAAATTTACCGACCGGTTCAGGAATTTGTTTTGCGGTTTTACGCCCTTAGTTTTCGTTCTCTGGTTAGTCTGTCAACAACAACCATGATTTTTTCATTTTGGCTAACCATTCAATATTCACCATAAATAATTTTCGAGGCAAAAATTCGCCGATTTCCATCAGAATATTAATTTCTGTAAATTTGACATTGATAAAACAAATATTATATGAGGAAAAATTGGAAGGCACAAAAGGGATTCCAAAAAGATAATTTGTTGGAAAACAAAAAATAATAATCCCATAGAGATCAAATGCAAAAAAATCCTGAACCATCAAATCTCCTCCATAGGCAAGGGAGAGGAGGAAATGGATGAGTTGGAGTCGTCTTCCTCCTCATCATCAGCTTGGCCATGTTCTTCCGCTCCATCCTTCCACTTCCACGACCCCTTCCCCTTGGCCTCCTTCCATTGCCCAAACGCCCGAAGCGAACGCGCGCACATCCACGCGGGCGGCTCGCGCAGGCGCGCGGCCCAATACGCGCCGCACTTGTCCAGGTTCTCGCGCGTGCTCAGCCAACCGCACCATTGGAGCCATGCCTGGAAAAATGGAAGAGTTAAAAGTTCTGGAAATCCTGAAGAAATCAGGTTTTTAGGTAATTTCTAAATATAAGTATAGCTTCGATAAAGGAAGAGTTAAAAGTTCTGGAAATCCTGAAGAAATCAGGTTTTTAGGTAATTTCTAAATATAAGTATAGCTTCGATAAAACCGAAAATGTTCTAGAAAAAGCATACCTATACCATATTTTAGAAAACGCCATTAAGAATTAGGATTTTTAGGATTTGGAAGATTCAAATGTTTAGATTTTTAGTGTAGAATCAAAATTTTTTTTTGGAAATTTCAGGATCTCGAAAAGTTTGTTTTGGCGAATTCATATGTTTGGGTTTTTGGTGACCTTTCTTTTAGGAAAACCGATTTAGTTTTAGAAATTTCAGGATCTCGGGGGCCTAGGAGGTTGGATTAAAAAAAATTAATTGGAAAACGACATGCCTGAAGTGCCTCCTGTTGAACCATTTCCACCGCGATCTGCTGCGGATATTTTATGCCGATGAATTTCACGAAACACTGTCGGGACTGCCCCTTGGCCGGTTCCTCGCCAACTCCGAGCACACTTTCGACCTAAAAATTGTTAGATCGAAACCTAAACTTTTTTTCCTGGTTAAACTCACTTCCAAGCCACGACCCAGCCCGTTTTCCTCGCCATCCGCCAGCTCTTTGACCTTGCATCTCGCCAATTGGCCCGGTTCAAAGGGCTAAAAGGATGGATTTTTGCAATTTTTAAGATAAAAATTCATTTTTCTAGCAAAAAACTCAAAATTTTCTTTTCCAAATCAAGATTAAGAAAAAAGTTCAGATTTTTTCGAAAAGTGAAAGTTTAGGTCTTTTTCGGTAATTAAGGATTCTTACAATTTCTTTTTTTTCGTAAAATATTTCAAATTATTTATAAGTATTTACTTAAAAAATTAAGAAAGTGCGAAAAACAAGGTCAAAAATCCTAAACTTTTGAATTTTTAACCGACCATCATGGGTTCATAGTCGGGCTTGTCCTCCTTCTCCATTTCTACCTCCGCATCTGGATCCGTGCCCAGATATTCACGCCATAGCTCCTTGGAAATTCCCGATCGGGTTGTGCCTGAAAATTTTAATCGACCTTTTAAAACTATTTTTTGAAAACTCTTAGGTCTATTAATTTTTTTAAATTCCGATATTTATGAAAATTCTTGGAACTAAATGTTCCATAATTTTTTCTCTTGAAAAAACACGGTAAGATGTAGAAGAATCTTGGCTTTTTAGTTGACCGGATGAATTCAGGTTTTTTGCTCGGGTTTTTGCTGGCCGGATTTTCGGGTTTTTTGTTGGGCCGGAATTTCGGGTTTTTTACCGGTCGAATGATTCTTATCCGGAAACAAATCTTGGTAAGAGGGATACAATATATCTTAATAACTGATCTGCCAACTTGCCTTTGGCGCACTTCTTTGTGCCACCGGCGGCTGCCGGCTTCCTGCCCCTCTTCGTCGGCCCCTTCTTCACCAGAATCTGCTCCTCCTCCTCCCCTGCATCTCTGCCTCTTCCGTTTCTCTGCTGCTGTCTTTCCGCCTCCCCCGAACTCTCTTCCTCCGATCTCTCGCCACTGTCCATCCTTGCCGCTGGCCTTTTCCGCAACTGCCGATTCCCTGCCGCCTCTGATTCTTCCGCATCGGCACTTGCCATTGCCATTTGTTGTCGCTGTTTCTCTTTTCTTTTTCGCCGCCGCTCTCTCTTCTGTTCGTCGGTTGCTGGAAAAAGGGAAATCTAGTGTAGGATTTTTCAAATTTTATTGTTTATTCTAAAGAAAAAATAAATAAAAATTTCGATGAATAAGATTTTTTCGGACTCGGTCGATTGAGTTGTAATTGGGTCGTTTGGTTCCTTGTCTAAAAATTTTCAAAAATAAAAATTTCAATGCGAAATTTCTGAACAACCTGAGGCCTGTGAAACTTTTTAAAAACTCGAGGCGTGTAATTTTTGAAAAATCCAAGGCCTGTGGAATTTTTTAGACGGGATAACAACGGGGACTCAAACGTGGAGACTCAACCGTGAGGACTCAAACGACCCACACCGAGATTTTTTATATTAAATTTATTAGAATCCGAGACTGGAACCGGCCCGGATTTTTCCCGGATCTAGGGTCCGGGGTTGGAGGCCCCGAAGTTTTTCAGACTCCGGATCTGACACAGCGTTTCAGCTGTCAACTAGCAAATTGCAAAAATTAATAAAAATTGCTTCATAAAATCCATTTTTCCAACTCAATTTTTTATTCCATCCGTTAAATGATAGGAAAAATTTTATATTTTAATATAAATACCGAAATTAGAGAAATTGTAAACGTTTTTATAAAAATTGGACACGAAAGATTTTGTGTGGGAGTTGACAGGCTCTATGACGGTGAAACGCTGTGTCTGAGGGTATTCCCAAAAATCGAATCCAGGTTTTAAAAATCTTGGGTTCTATTTCTATATATAATTAAAAATTTTGACTTCGTAGTTGGCTGTGGATCCACAGTATAAAAACCGCTAAACGAAAAGCGATTTTCCGTATCTTTTATCCTAATTCCTAAACCCCATTTTGAAAGAGAAACAAAAAAGAGAGAGATACGTATGCGCATGGCGTGATACTACAGAACTTCAGAAGCACGAAAGACCGAATCTGCACTTTCCGGTATTTCGTTGTCGGTGAATTTTTGTAGTTAGCTTTCCGTTCAGATGCGTTTGTTATTTTCTACTAAAGCAGGTTCAAAAAATTTTTATTGTAGGAATGATTTGCGTTAATTAGTTTGTAAATTCCTAAAATAGTTAAAGAATTGAAATGAAAAAAATTCAGGCCAAAAAGGCAGAATTTTTTTCAGGCATAATGTGTGATTTCGAAGTTTGTTCATATTCAAAAAAATTTTTTGTTGGCGAATGGGACCCACGTGGGTGGGGGTCAATATGGCACCCCAGTGTGGCGCCAATGAAAATAAACTGGCCATAACTTTTTTTCTGAAACGACAGGTTTTGAGATCTGGGTACTGTAGTTTACGTATCAAATTTTTCCCAAAAAATATTTCAAAAAATCTCTTTTCCTTAATTCAGCTTCCCTAGGGTATTTTTTGACGCTGAATTCAATTTTGGCGTCCATTTTGACGTAATGCGTCATCTGAATCACTTTTTGACACTGATATTAAAAAATGTGGTCAAAATTTTTTTGGCGTCAGCGTCAAAAAATGACTGCGAAGACGCATTACATCAAAATGGACGTCAGAATCGGAATCAGCATCAAAAATTAACCCGGGTAAGTTGCTTTTAGATGCTCTTACCGAAGAGAAATTTTTTGGGAAAAAAATTTGACACGTAAACTAAATAAGTACCGAGATCTGGGTATGAATAGATAGAACAAAATGCCAATCTCCCATCTGATTTGGCCAAGTATAAAAAGTTATGGCCAGACCTTTGGCCAAATCGGATGATGCTTTTTGCAATTTTGTAGCAGACATTCAGGGCTATCTATCCATTCCAATATTTCCAAATTGATATTTTTTAGAAAAAAAATGTTATGATTATGATCAGTTTATTATCGCTGTCGCCATACTGGCGGCGCCATACTTTCCCACTCCGACCACGTGGCATAAGGCTTGGATTGCCAAATCATAACAAAATGAAAACATAACAAGTGAATGAATGGTGAATATTCATATGATCATCATCGGCGGGATGCGAGCGTGGAAAGTCATTTGGGCATCAACATAATCAGGAATCACAAGAGTTTCGGGGGAACATATTGGTCGATTGATTTTTTAATTTTGTTAGCAAAAGATTGGCTCTAATAAAGAGGGGGGAAGGGGGATCGGTCTGCTGATGAATCGGCTCAGCTCAACGTCGCCAAAAAGATTGATTGTGAGGAAACAAAAAAAATTGCTGCAAAAAATCAACATTCATCAATAAAAATTAAGGGTTGATTGATCATAAATTCCCGAGATTAAATCCTAAATTTTATATTTTTGTTAATGTGTTTTGTCCTAAAAAGTGAAGAAAATTATTTTCCATTTGCTTTATCTTTTACCGGCGAGAGAAGAGTGGCCAGACATTTTTTTGGCCATAAAAAATGGCCACAATAAACATGGATTTTTATAAATTTAAAAATTTTCATCACTTGCTCTAAAAATATATTAATAATAATTTCTAAAAAAATAAACAGCAAATCTGGGGCACAAATTTAGAAGCATTCTCTATTGATCGGTCGCAGATGTGGACATTTCGACCATTTTTCCGCACCATAAGGGTGATAAAAATGAAGGGATTACTTATATAAAATAACAAGAAAAAGATCAGAGAAGCAGATAATATCCATCTACAGGGAATGGTTAAATGGAAGATGATAATGATTTGTAAGCAATTTATGTGCCAGTTCGAATCCCATTTATTATCTTCAATTGGAAATTTTTTAAAAATGTTAAAGTGATTTTTTTAGTACTTGTCGGATAGGTGAGATTCAATGTATTTCAGTGGAACGAAATGAGAATTTGAATTTTTTTTAAAATTAATTCCTTTAAAAATCACCAAAATTTTCTCGGAGACCCCCTCCCCCGAGGGGTGGGGGATTCCCCCTTGAAAATTTTTTCTGGCTGTCCCACTGATTTGTTTGGACAGAATAAGAATATGCAAATAGCTAGTGGATGAAGATAAAATGGATAAAAGAAGGAAAAGAGAATGGGAAGGAACGGAGAAAAAAAGAAAAAAAGAGAAGAGAGTGGGAAGGAACTCTAATCAGCAGCAGAGTAGTATGCAGGTGGCCTCTCGCGAGCAAACAAAAACACTTCAAAAAACCTAATTGAGCTTTGGAATTCGCTCTAAAAATCATTAAGGACCTTAAAAAACTAGTAGAGATCAAATTGCAGATTTGCAGGAAAAACTTCCATTTCCCGCGATATCAAACTAAATAAACCATTTGTCGGATTGTGGCAAATATTATTTATTATAAAGCAAATGAAGTGCAAAATTGTAAAAATTTCAAAAATCCGACACTTAAAATGGCACAGGTACCGAATTTTTAATTTGGATAAATTTTAAAAATATTTTATTTCAATCTCTTCATAAACCACACCTTGTTGTTGTTGTCGTTGTTGCTGTTCGGATGATTGTTTCTGTTGTTCCTGCCTCTGTGGCGATGGTTGTTTGGTGTGGGATTTGGGCGGTTTCTCTGCCTCTCTAACATCGCTCTCTACTTCTCTGTCGTCTCCATTTTCCTCGTTGTCATCCTTCTTTTCCACTTCTTCATCTTGCTCCTTTTGCTGATCATCAAATGCACCAATCTCCAGATCAGCGAGAGAAGGCGGTTGAACTGTGGAAAGATATTAGGATTTTAGCAAAAAAAAGTAAAGATCGAACTTTGGTTTATATTTTTGCAAATCTCTGTTTTAGTAAATTAA
This sequence comes from Rotylenchulus reniformis, assembly GCA_001026735.1. Classification (NCBI taxonomy): domain Eukaryota; kingdom Metazoa; phylum Nematoda; class Chromadorea; order Rhabditida; family Hoplolaimidae; genus Rotylenchulus; species Rotylenchulus reniformis. The sequence continues at coordinate 24,244 of LDKF01000653.1, read as the reverse complement.
AAATTCACCTTCTGATCTGAATTATATATTTTTTAAAAATATTTTGTCTAAAATTTTTTATAAAAAAAACATCATGATTTTGTCACAAAAGGAAGTAAGAAAAAAATTAGAGGAATTTAAAAAATAAAATAAAAGCCTTAAGTCCATCAAAAACCTTTTCAGATTTTTAGCCTAAAATTTTTGACGAAAATGATCCGAATTTCAGTTAATGGCGTTATATGAAAGGCGGCCTATTTTGAGACTAATATTTTTTGAGTTATGAGATTCAAAATTTTTTTTGAAAATTAATTTTTAATTAGTTCTCATCTAAATATGATATTTGATAAAAAAAAATACGTAATTAAATGTTGAAGGATAAAATAATAGTAAAAATACAAGATTTTGAGTCCCGTGAAAGATCTGCTGGTGCATATTGACGTTTTTAACGAAAATTAATTTATATTTTTTTAAATTATTTTTTTATATAATTTCACCATCTCCGATCGGCGAGTCCGGCTGACTGTCTATGGACTTTTGGATCAGCAACCGCAACTCTTCCTCCTCTTCCTCATCCTCCTCCTTTCTCTGCATTTCTTCCTCCTCCTTTCTCTGCGTGTCTTCCCTTTGCTCTGTCGCTTCCTCTAGCTGTCTGGCCTCCTCCCCCAACAATGTGGCCAGATCAGGGACTGATAGGCCAAGCGGCGAAATCGTCTCTTCCTTTTCGGCCATATTCGGGTCAATTTTTTCATTTTCTACAACTTCTTCTTCGTCCTCTTCTTCATCCTCTTTTCGGACTGCTTGGAAACTTAAAAAAATCAGCTGCATTCCCATTTGTAAGGTCGAAAACTGAGAAGAAAAGCAGAGGGGCGAAACGAGGCCTTCCCTGGAAATGTAGCCCAGCAATGCGAATTTTTCTAAAAACCCAAGGCTTAAAAATTTAGGCCTATATGTTTTCTGAAAAATTATATCAAATCTATTTTTCGAAAAAAAATTTTTTCAAAAAAAACAAGCATTGGAATTTTAGAAAAATCGCAAACCTATGGTTTCAAATTCACAAGCCTTGGAAAGTTAGAAAAAATCACGGGCCTAGAGTTTTTAAAAAATAAAAAAGCGTCCGTCTGCTAGGTGTCGGTCTTCTGCCACTGCGCCATTTATAAAAGGGGGAGGAAAAAAGAAAAAAACCTGGAAAGCTTCCAAAAAAAATTTCCAAGAAATCATACCGATTTTTTTTTCAAAATTTTTGTTTTTCCTGAAATGGGCTTTTTGGACCTTGTGAGTGTGGCCGCCGGCGTTGCGCTGCGACTGTGGGCCTCCGCTCGCTCCATCTTCTCGCGCCGTTGTCTCCGGTACTCCTCCAGCGCCTGGTCGCGTTGCTTGTCCCGCTGCCCCTCCTCGCGACCCTTCTTCCGCCTACGACGCTTCACCTCATCCTCCAATTTCATCGCCTTTCGCACTCGCGTCGATGTTGAAGGGCTCTCGATTCTGCTGATTATTTTTTGTTATTGATTTACCTTTTTGTTATTGATTAAACCTAAAATATTTTTAATTATGCTATAAAATTTATTGCTTAGTAAATAGAATGTTGTGAAATGCAAAATAAATCGAGATATAGCAGGTGCAAATTTTCAGAATTCTCAAAATAAATGTCAAAAAGTGACGTAAGATGGCGTATTGAATCAAAATGGACGTCAGAATCGGATTCAGCATCAAAAATTACCCCCGGGAACTCATTTTTAGAAGATAGTATTGAGAATTTATAAATGTCGTCAAAAAATGTCAGCAAAAAATTAATTTGCACCCCTCGGGATCTGAACCTCCACCTGCCGACTCCACCCATTTTTATGTCATACTTACTAACCACTAAGCCAACGAAAAAAACAATTTTCGTCAAAAGGTCAGACACTTGGGAACACCGTGGTGTATCGGCGAGCCCAACATTAAAATTATTAGTTAAAAATAAATAATCTTTCAGCCCGCACCTATTGAACCGTATGGTTGCCTAAGCATCCCACGCATTATGAAGGATAGCCGGGTCATATAATCTAAAAATGAAATTTTGAAAAAAAATTTTGACGTCAAAAATTTTCGACGTCAGAAAGTTGCGTCAGATGAAGTCGGACGTCAAAACGGACGTCAGATTCGGATTCAGCGTTAAAAACTGGCCCTAGGGTGTGATTTTGGATCGTTTTTGGGGACATCAAATTTTTTCCAAAAAATGGGGGGAACAAACAGCAGTATAGTATAGCCAACCAGTTTAATGGCGAATTGGGAGTTCATTCCAATTCCAATGCGGTGTAGATGAAGCTTATTGGCAACTAATTTTTATGATTTTTTT
>LDKF01000652.1:14380-61684 GCA_001026735.1 Rotylenchulus reniformis | reverse complement strand
GAACATTCACTTAGCGCAACAATTCAAATTAAATGCCATACATACCAAAAAATAGAGCATGATGAGTTATGCTTATAGCCATAATATTAAATTTATAGAAAAATTTGATAAAAGTTATTTTGAATTATTTTTCCACACCCTTCAAGCGCGGGTTGTCTGCTGGGTAGACTAAGGGGGGGTGGGGGGCAAAACGTTAGGCCGCCGGTGAGACTCGAACCCACATATCTCCTGTCTGGGGAGAGCTTTCAACCATTAAGCTACAGCAGCACGCTTTGCCCTTCGCTTATGGATGCTTTTCATGGGGTGGGAATCACTCTCGGGAGGCATTTCCTCTTCTCCCTTACAGTAGACGGACGGTCATTTAGGAGTAAGGGTCGCGCAGGGGAGGGGGTGACTCTTGAAAGATCGAAAAATTAAAATCCGAGGTTTATGGAATTTTTCAATTTAGTACCTAAACGATCCCATGTCTAAACGACCCGCTACCCACCGGACGACCCGCGCTTAAAGGGCGTAGAAAAATAATTTTTCCTCAAAATTTTTCTCAAAATGGGCATTTAGTATTTGGCTATAAGCATAACTCATCAGCATGATCTATTTTTGGTATGTATGGAAATTCATATAAGATGTTGCACTATTAAGTAAATGTCGCTGTTAGCTTATTATTTTCAAAGTATCTTTCATCAAGACGGGAAAGTTTGATGCTATTCAATCAGATGAAATTATATATTATATATTTATTTGTATTTTTCTTTATACTCACCCATTTATGTTGTAATACCAATAAACTTTTGATTATTACAATTAATTTTTTCCATTTATTGTTTGGAGGATTCTAATAAATTTATTTGCGTAAATTTTTTCAAAAATTTTCTTCAATTTGTAAAATAAAGTTAGATTTTCAATTACGTACTATCTTTATAACTTTTCACCTAAAAGGTACTATTGCCGACATTGGCACAACGCCGTTTCCCAAGTTACTCGGGTCCGAGGCTTTCCATATTAGGTGGAGATGTGGTAATGTAGGATTAGATTTGGCACATTTACTACAGTATGACCCATGGTATGTTTTGTGTGGGCAGAACACCATGCCCAGCTTGGTTGCATACGGTTGGAGTTGTAGCTAATGATCGGATTCATTTTTGCATTTTCATACCAAAAGGATTTTGATCAGAGTGGCGATTTTGCCCCATTTATGTGTTTTATTCCATTTATCAGTAAATTATTTAAAATTAATGATTAGAATTCTCTCTAATAAATCCATTCTTTTTATAAAGTAAATGAAAAACTTAAAAAAAGCAGATTGATAAGTTAAATCTCTACATTATCTTTTTTTTATAATCAACATTTTGACAGAAGAAAAATTAATCGGAAAAATACTAGTTTAATCAAATAAATATTCATTAATTTTGTATTCGATGAACTTTATAAAAATCCCACTCTGATCAGTCAATTGATCAATGTTTTTATTACACATTGCATACGCCTCCGTCCACTCCCGTGCAGTCTCGTTGTATTTGTCCCAATCAGTTACGTACTCATACGTAATGTCCTCCCGCCAAGAGGATTCCGGGTTCGGATCGCAGAGCAGCGAGCAGATGGACAGCAGAACTGAATTCATGCATGCTTAGAGTTCAAATCCTTGCCGTAATACTACAAGAACTGTATGAAGTACGTGATGCATTCTACTGGTTTGACGACACGTGCTAACTCACAAAATTTTGAACTCTATGCATGCTGGATCCACAGAAATAAAAACTGCCAAAACAATGGTAGGAACCATTGTACATAAAGCTTATATTAGCCTCTAATTCGCTATAGAGAAATTCTGAATCTAATGAAATCTCTTCACAAAATTATTGAAGAAAAAACCGATAAATCCCTAAGAAAATGATCTAAATTTCCAAAATATTATGCAATATTTTATACTTGCCAGCGCCACCTACCCCCGCAGGGATAATTAATTTTTGGTCGGTCATATCGCAAATGGCCTCGGCCTTTTACTCTCACCACCTCTACTTACCCTCCTCTTTCATCATCCTTCATACGATCTCGATCTTGACCCTTGTGTATTTATATCAGGGGTGCCAGATGTTCTGATTTGTAAGAAATGTTACGATTTTGAGGGTCCAAATCCGACAAAATTAAACTTTTCTGATTTTTGTTCTGATTTTCGACCTCTGTCCTTATTTTGTCCTGATTTTTGGTATTTTGAAAAAAAATTATTTAAAATATGATCAATTTTCTAAAAAAAGTCTGGTCCAATCCAAAGTTACAAAATTTTCTCCGGCGAATTTTTTCTAATTTTATGATGTGCTCAAGGGTAAACACCCCCGAAATCCACCCCCTCAGACTTACCGAATCCCCCTCCCAGAAAAATCGTCAAATTTCTTATGAAAACAGCCAAAATCTCAAAATTTTCCCCGGCGGCCCCTATCGGGACGGGACCGCCGCACCCAATACTATTCTCAAATGAAAAATTGTCAATTTCTTAAGAAAAAGGTATCGTTCGCAAAATTTTGGGTGCTATGTCGTTCTAAAAAAGTATCATAATGGGCGTTTTATATCATAATGGGCGTTTTAAAAAAGGATCAAAACTCAATATGTCCTCTAAAAACTTTTTTCTTAGACCTGTTAGACCAAATGTATAAAAGGCAAAGTTGTGCAGAATTGGTACTTTCCTGCTAACGGGGGGGGGGGGGGNTTAACGGGGGCGGGGCAGACCAAATTTCATTATAAGGCATAAAAATCAATATAAAGGATAAAAAATAGGATGAAGGACTGTTCAATAGGTGAGTGCTGTATGATTTTTGATTTTTAAATGTAAAATTTTTTATTGTTGGGCTCGCCTTCGGCGCAGAATTTTATGCTCTATCTGCTGGTATAATTTTTTTTTCGGATTTCGAAAAAATGTCGAAAAAGTCAAACAAACCGTATTTTTCGATATTTTTGATCTTTTTCGACAAATCCAAAAGAAAATTTATACCAGAAGATAGAGCATAAAATTCTGCACAACTTTTCCTTTTATATATTTGGTCTAACAGGTCTGACAAAAAAGTTTTTAGAGGACATATTGAGTTTTAATCCTTTTTAACGCCCATTATGATATTTTTAAAACGACCCGGCACCAAATTTTGGGCCTCTGAGGGGGGAGGGTCAATCGCCGATCGCAGGGCCAAAAGTTGACGCACCCTTAGTTATGAAAAAACATTGGCAACGATGAGATGGACCATTCGAGTGCTCATGTGATGATTAAAGACCCAAAAAAGAAAAATTCAAAAATTGCAAATGTTAATGTGACATTTGAGAATTTCCGGTGAATTGACACTTGTGAATGAATGGTTTTTATCCATTTATTAATTTTGTGCTTTCAGCCTAAAGGATATAACACAGATCTATAAATTCAGTTTAAATAAACAAAACCACCTATTTCACCGATTAAAAAATAATTAACTTTGGACAGAACAAATGAAAATCAATTTATTCATAAATGGTCCATCGCTTAAAAGATTGGTAAAAAAATAGATTTGAAAAAAGTATAACTTTAAAAAATAAATGGAATTAGCATCGCTTCAAGCCATTCCGATTAGGTACTATTCCAATTTGGTTGATCGAATGATATGAACGGACTCTCCTTTGATGGTCAGCTGCCGATAGCTTTCTAGATGGATCACCAGCATAATATCAGACTCCACCGATGCCAGATCCCAGTTCCCGGAAAATCAACACTATTTCTTTTTTCTCTGTTCGTCTGTGTATCCTCTGCTCTCTCTCGCATGTCTAATGGACAAAGAGAGACTGTGCAGCTGTGCACAGAGCAGAGGCGCAGAAATAACACAAAGGGGAAAAAATAGTGTGTGATTTCTGCCTCTTCCCTCACCCAAACATGTGACCTGTCACTCATTTTCCCTTCAAAATTTACGCTCCGGCTCCGGAGCCCGGAGCTTTCAAAATCTTTTACGGCTCCGGCTCCGGGCTCTCAAAATTTTTGGCTCCGGCTCCCAACACTGCTAAAAAAGCTTTTTTTAGAGCTTATAGCCACAATACAAAAAGCAAAGTTATATAGATATTATCAATGGTATTTTAATTTTTCGTTCGTCCAAAAATTTGAAATTTTCATGAAAAGTACTATTTTTCGAAAAATTTCAAAATAAAAAATCAGAAGATAAAGAATAAATTTTCTGCATAACTTAATTTTTATGCTTTTGGCCTAGCTTGCTTTAAAAAAGTTTTCGGCCAAGCGCACTTTTTTGCAAAATCATTCTTTCCTAGATGATCCGAGTAGCGGAATCATGTTGCAAGGAGCTTTATGCAGAGGTAATCAAAAAAAACTTTTTGCTACATATGAGGTCAATTAGTCACATCATCGAATGTGATGAATTGTGAGGTGATTGTGCTTTATATATGCAGAGGTCGAAAAATAAGACCACGCCCTGTATTAAGACCCCTAATTTTCTCAAAAATAGACCCTCCCTCTATCTCCACTGCTGAGGTGAGAAAATGAAAATTTCGACGCGAATAATCTAGGTATTTGAAGAAACAAAAAATTATCACCATGAACTATTTTAGCCCAATCATTATTCAAAAATGAGGTCAAAAAATTGGGTCCATCTCTCACTGCTGATCTGCTGAGATTGAAAAATAAACCTCTACCTAGACCATACTTTGCAGAGGGGTTGAAAAATAAAGCACCATAGGCTTCTAATAAAATTTTGACGGTAAAAGACCGACATGAACACGATTACGGTTAACGGGCTATAAAGTCGAGTATATGAGCGATATGAGCGATAAAACCTCGTAAGAGTTGATATGATTGATTAAATTTTTTTAAGAAAAATGACCAAATTTCCAAAAGAAAAATTGATTAAATTTTAATTTTTTAATGTTTCTTTTAGTATCGACGACATTCCCTGTAGTGGATAATTCCAAAATATAGAGGACATTTTTTGGTACTTTTGCAGTTTGTATCCGACGTAAGGGTCAAAAAATAATGCCCAATAAATTACTGGATAAGGAAACTTTTAGGACAAAAAGTGTACGCTTGGAATTCAATAGTAATACTGGGATACAATAACCAAAGTGTATCCAAAAAGCCATTTTATATCACTTTCATATTCCAATGATTTTACTGGATATAATTTTTTAATCCACTCAGCAAATACAAATTGCAAAATCGCAATGCTGGTTTCTGGTAACGATGCCATGCCAATTCAGATATGAATGGAAACGTGAAAACAGATTCTACAAAAGGCATAACTGCACCAATATCTAACAAAAGCACAGCAAAATTAGAAGTCACCAAAACCACCCTCAAACCGGAAATCACCAAAAGCCCAAACATGCCGGACTCGAACAATTCAACATCGACCACTTCACCGGGCAATGTTAACGACTCTGTCAAGCCAATGTTTGGCTTTCTGTCAAATCGCCTCAAGCTCCCTCAGGAAAATGACAAATCCGAAAGTCTCACTCATCAGTGATAGAATTGTCATCGTCATAGATTATGAGATTATGCAGTCAGTGTCTGATCATTCGTGTGGAGATAGTTATGCAAATGTCTATTTTTACTGTCCGCTCTTAATTTTAACAATACTTTTTTGTGTAAAAATTTATTGATGCAATTACATGCTTAATTTTTGTGTAATATTTTTTGCATCAAAGCACCGATTTTCTGGTTCATTTCCTGTTGGAAGGCCTTGAAATGCTACAATATGAGGTGGGTATCGGCGTGTCTCTGATTTCCTAACTAAATAATATTATTGCATCATAAAACTATGATAAGTGTAATTTATTATTTAATGAAAATTAAAAATTAAGCTATGAGAAATTAAAAATAAGAGAATCTTTTCATTTATATTTTACTCATCAGCCAGTTAGTTCATCATTGATATGATTTGGCGGATTTTCACATCTTTCCGCGGAAAATTGCGCCAAAGAACACGGTCCCGGGTTCGTCACAGAGAAAAAGCGCAAACGGATGGTCCGCATGGAAGACAGGCGGAGGCCCTGGTCTTCGAGCACACATCACTCTGGAAGGAGCATCGGTTGCCGCTGACTCGATTTTATGAAGCGAATTACTTATTATAAGCTGCTACAGAAAAAGTGCATAGCAGAGAAAAAAGGTCAGAGAACAATATGCTTCAATGCAGCACGCTTTCGCGTCATAAAATCGAGGAGCTAAAATAAAAGTTGGAATTCTCTGGCTTTTCTGCGCTGATTATATATATATCTAAAGGCTTTTCTAATATCTAAAGGCTCTTAAGGAGTGGGATCTTCGGGGGGATCTTCGCAAATCAGGGGAAGGGTAAAGAAGGGCTGCTGGAGGAGAGGAAGAAGAGAGAGAGAAAATAGTTCAACTTTACTAAGAAATTAGTCTTAATTTTTCAAAATTTTCTCTGGTACCGGGAACTCNCCCCTCTGATCACGGAATCTGGTTAACACCGATTCGAATCCGATCCGAATCCCATTACAATTTTGAGCGGTTCTTCCTCGGTGATTCCGCTGAAATTGGCACTGTCGCTGAACGCCTGGAGCATGCCAAGGTTCGCTAAGGGCGAGCTCAGGTCATGTGTAGACTCCAGCTTGAACTTGGGCACCATAACCTTGGATTGGAAATTTATTCAACAATTGTAGGGCTCAAAAACACAAAAAAATGGCTAGAAGGTTAGAAGGTTCTATTCAAGCTATGTTTTTTACATGGCTTTAGATCTTTTTAAATCAGCAGAAAAAGGCATAAATTCTAGTTATTAGGCTACACTTAAAGAAAAATTCGTTCGTAAATTCTATGCTAGTAAATCCATGCAAAAAAATCCATCCAAATTTCACTTGAAATAATAGCGAACTTATTGTTAAGTTAATTCATAATTTCAGAATTTATTGTTAGGTTAATTCATACAATACATTACATGAAGAAATTTTCAAATCAGGTTAAAGTTATCGGTATAATAACATAAAATACTGTACTATTTTGCTTTTTATACCTTTGATCTAACGAGATCTAGAATAAACTCTATATGGGTTTTTAATCCATTTTGAGTTGTGTGGCTCAAGCACGCATTAAAACAATCTTGGTAATCATCCGGGAAATCTGCTGTTAAAATACCATTCTCTTACCTTCACGGTCTGTCGTCGGCCAATTTGTACCATCTCCAACAGGGATGCACCGGTCATGTTGGCCAAGAGTTCGTCAAGGCCGAAGCGCTTCTTGGGCAACATCAAGAACATGGCCGTGTCATCTCCCTTATAGGGCATGCCCAAAAGTTGGAGCTTAATGGGAGTGTGGTTAGGTGTCAATAAATTGTGTGTCGTTCAAGAATTGTGACAATTTGGCTCTCCATGAGATATCTATAATAATCGTTGTGAACATAATTTGCAAAAAAATTAATTCGGAGATTTATTCAGCAATTTAAAAAAAGATCCCTAAAATAATTCTGATATAAAATTAAAATCTTCTAGGATGGTTCTTCTAAAATTAACCAAATTTCTTAATGAAGTCAAATGGTTAAATTTTTTGATAAAATTAAATCATTAATTTCTAAAAATAATTTTTCGTGAAGCTCCTCGGTACACAATAAAATGGAGAATTTGAAGATTTTTTATAGCAATTTAGAAAAAAACCCTAAAAAGTGGTGTTTCTATAATCATAAGAATTGAATTTATAGACATATATTTTTAACAGACTCATTACATATATAAAAAAAATTATAAAAAAATTAATTTGAATTTTTTACAATGAATCGGCGGATTGGCATTCACACCATTTATAACTTACTATCTCATCATTTTCGTGATAGATGAACATGTCGGAATTGTGCATCATATCAATCTGGAAAGTTTATGGGTCGTCACCAAATCCATAACTCGATATTAGTACGATTTATTTAATATTTTTCTAGTGATTTAAACAAATCAACAGGCGCGGTTTACCTCTTTCTGTTTGTCTTCAGACATGTAAAAAGGCTTTGTTTTGGTGTCTTCCTCATCGAACTCACTGCGCCATCGGCCATTGAAATAGATGGCATTGACCAAAACCAAACTGTGAAAGTATGCCGTTTATATTTGGGCATTAGATCAGATTGATAGATATCATTTAATAATAATATTAAATAGGGATTTGCTCCATTTATAAAAAATAAGACTACCAAAAAAAGAAAGTTTATTCATTATTCGTATAACATATTTAGAAAGGATTCGACATCAATAGAAACTAAAAGATCTTTTAGACTAAAACCAAATTATCTGCTAAAGGGATGGGGGGAGCGGATATAGACAGTATTCGGGAGTCGAAAATTTTTTGTAGCTCTGGAACCGGAGCTTGGCCGGACCCAAAATTTTGGAGTCGAAGCCCGGAGTCGAAAATTCTCATTTTCCGAACACTGAAATTAGGTAAATTCATTAAATACCGCATTTAGGTAAATTCCTTAAATACCGCATTTAAACTATAGGTTTAATGATTGTATTCGCCTATATATACATAGAATTATATATTAAAATGTCCAAAGTTCAAAATTTCCTACTGTGTCAGACCATTAAACATGTCTGGGTTGACTAGATCTCTGATTTTTCCACTGGTAGTTTGTTCCACGAAATAGTTTATCTTCTGCAAAAAAATATTTTAAGTGATTGATTAAAAGTTGGCTATAAATCCAGGAAAATTTTATAGATTTTTTTAAACCAAAGTGCAAATCACAATATTGTGCAGAATTTTATGCCGATTTGAATAATAAAATTTTCGAAATGCTGACAAAAACTTCAAAATTGATTAGGTATATTTTTATTTGTTAGACTTTTTATATTATCTGTATTGATCTTCCCTTGGCAATAAAATATTTTTTTTATCAATTTTAGTCTTTTTCTTTCCCTGTGGATTCTAATTTTAACCTTGGCTGTGTCCACATTCTGCGAAAAGTCCACCGACTCGAAATTGCCCCCGTAATGACTGGTGATTGTCGTTTTGAACCCGTCCATCGGCTCAAATCCGCTCTTCAAGTACACTTTGTTGGCCATTTCCAGAATTTAATACTCCATCATTTATCGTCCTTAGAAGTTGGCCAAAAAATTCGCGAATCTTGGACTCTGGAGCACCTGAATTTAAAAAAATTTGATGAACGAGGCTTTTGTGCCTTATCATTATGGAATATTGCCAAGGTGAGTGATGACTGGATCGAGCCGACTGGGCCAAACCGATCCCAGACAGCTTTTAAATTCATTTGAAATGAAACTTAGAAAAAATGGATTTAATATCAAAAGATAGCATTAAATGTTGTTTATGAAGTGAGCCTAATCTCATTCGATTTTGTCCAATGGAAAAAAAGTTTATAAGTAAAAATCCGAAAATCGACCGTCCCGGCACGTGTGATTATTTCGGTCATAACTTTTTTTGAAAAAGGCCAATTCGTATCAGCTCAGGCTCATTTTATTGGCAGTATTAACTCTTGATTTAGGTTTTGTTTGAAGCGAGTTATATGTTCATAAGCGCTGGGGCCCATTTGAGTGGTGACGAGATGCCATGATCATGATCTCAATGCCATGATCTCTCCTCTTACCCTTGGCCCCATCTACTCTTACCCTTGGCCCATCTCTTGAGCCGTCTCCCCCTTGGCCCCTGTGTATGCCATGGCCAGAGCAATGGCCGCCGAAATGGGAGACACCACCATGGACTCATTCTCATTCAATTTGGACACCTCGCGCATCATTTTGAGTGCAAACTCCGCTTGAGCCTCCAAAATTTGCAAATTTTGTTCTATGTCCTCGGCCATGCCTTTGGTGGTGATGTGTAGAAGAAAAAATACTTTCAAAGTATAATGATAGAATTATTTAGAAATTCTGAACATGGAAGTGGAAAAATTTATCAAAATTGATAAAATAAATATTATGAGGATGAGGGGTCTAGTTAAAACACCACCGAGTAAAAATACTTCCATTGTAAATTTTGTTTTGAGTCTACCCAGACCAAAGTACAAAAAAGCAGAAATATGCAAAAATTGTATATTCTTTCTTCTAGATATTAATTGTTTTTTTAATTTTGAATAAAAATGTAGAAAAATCTAAACGATCTAAAAATTAGGCAAAATTGTTTTTCGAAAAAGTCGAATCTTTTCAGAGGAAATCAAAATGTAGTGCATAAAATTCTGCATATTTTTTTGCATTTTCCATTTTTGGTCTGCTATGACGGGGAAATTTATATAGAAAAGGTGATAAAAGTATCTGGAAATTGGAATGGTAGCCGAGGATGAATTATCTATTATTTGAAAAGAATTTTAGCGCCAAATCTTGTCAAGATCACAGATCAAATATTTATCATTTGTGGTGAGACCATTTGTCTTTTGTGTACATATTTCACTTGATATCTATTTTACTTGATATCCTGGGTTAGTATTAGTATTGATACGAGCGATGGGGGGGGGGGGGGGGGGGGGGGGNGAGGGGTCGTTTCGCTCCGCTCCCAACGCTCGTGATAAGTTTCCTTATACCTTCTTTTTCATTTTTCTCTCGATTCTTCTTTTTCTCTTTCTTATATCATTTTATTCGCTTATTCCTTCTTATTTATTGCTTACACTTCTTTTTCACTACCTTCCTCTACTTTTCCATATCCTTCCTTTTTTCCTGTTTTTATCTTCCATTTTCTATTATCTCCACTTTCTTTTTCTTTACTTTTCTCTTTCACACCTTTTTCCTTTATTCTCGTTTTTCCTTCTTTTTTAATCTTCCACTTACTTTCCTTTTTTCCACTTTCTCTGCTTTCCATTCTTTTTTCTTTCATAATACTTTGTCCTTTTTTCCTTTCCACTCCTTCCTTTTCTTTTAAATTTTTTTCTTCTTAGCCCTTTTTATTCTTTCTACTGTAAAATTGTTTTTTCTAGCGAAAAGTTAGGAATAGATTTTTTTATTTGAAACGAAAAAAAGTGTTCTTTGAAACGAGAGAATGCTCATGAAAAAGTGTTGCAGAAAACGAAAAGAGTGCTCATGAAAAAGAGTGCTCATTGGTACTGTAGCACGTCCGCTAACTTTTGGGTAGAAAAAAACAATACTAGAGTATTCTTTTCACTAGGGTAGTTCACTACCGGTTCCGGTTAACCGGTAACCGGGTTTTTTGGCCCAAAAACCGGAACCGGAAACCTGGGGTCCGAAAACCGGTGAGACCGGAAACCAGGGGACCAAAACCGCCGGTTTTCTGGTTTAAATAAGCACCCCTAAGAATGGGCAATTTGAGAAAAAAATGACCAAATTTCTCCCGCCTCAATAGAAAAATAAAAATGACCATTTATTAAGAGGTTGCTTTTTTTATTCTTGGCAAAATGTGTATTATATTCCTTGCATGAAGTTTCTGCACAAAAAATTATGCATTCATTATTAATTATTTTTTATATTTCATCTATGTATATTATAATTTGATTTTAGAATTATTAAGCAATGGTTTCTAAAATCTGGATATATTTTTCACAAGTGAAAGTGAACGGAGAAGATAAGCGAAAATGTCTTATTTGTGCTCTTTTGTCTGTGCCTAAAGATTTTTCCACAGCATCTATGATCAATCATCTGAAATGAAAAGATCATGAAAAATAACAAGGGCTTAGCCAGGGTGTTGAGGGCTATAGCCCCCCCCACCCCACCGAAATGCCAGGTCGAAAAAAATTATAAGGGTCCCCCTGTTGATGATTAAACCTCATGGGCGGGGGCGAGGGGCCTAGTACTCCCTCTCTCTACTTTTTTCAATGGCTAAATGATCAATTTTTGTGACTTACATCCTTAATACTCAAAATTTTTTAATGAGAAAAATTGATACAAGTTGAATCAAAGGTTAATCGTAAAAAACCCAAATTTTATTCTTTGTCACAAAGGCGCAAAGTCAGTTCGTTCAACAATTTTCTGCTCAATTGTTCTTCATTTTGCATCTCATTGTAATTTGCTTTATAAAAGGCGCGTAAATTCACAGATCCAATTGACAGAATGGAATCCTGAAATGATGCTGAATTTTTACTTAATTCCCTTGAATATTAAAATAATAAAATTAATATGCGAATTAATTTTAAAAAACGCAGTCAAGGGAATTAAATAATATTGGAAACAAGTCTTAGATTATGTTTTATAAATAACTAAAAAAAATTTTTTCGGATCTATAAACCTTTAGTTTATTAAGTCCATAAAAGCCGGCAAGTTGAAGGCGCTCAATAAGTGGCACTTCCACACAGTGTAACAAGTGCCATTCACAACGATCTTTGGCCAAATTCACCTTAATGGGTTTTTAATAAAAAAAAAAGTATTAAATTAAAATTTCATGAGATCCTTGATTTCTTTATCGACTTTAGGTAAAAGTACAAAATTTTGGAGAAATAAAAAGAATAAATCTAAAAATACCTGATAGCGATCAGCTAATTTGAGCACTCCAACTACATTAGTAGCTAAAAAAATGAACAATAATAATTTGTTAGATAAAATATAGAGAAAACTATTCATTATCATATTTTATCAAGAATTAATTTTAATATATAAAACTACATATAAATTTTTTACGCTTTTGGATTTAATTTTTTAACTTTACAAGATTTTTTATATATTTTATTTTGTTAAGCTCGAATTCAAGTGATTTCAAGTGATTCTAAGCACACATATTTTTAATAAAAAAATTTAATGTCACTAAGGCGATTAGAAGGGGCTACTCGAATTAACCAATCATTGTAACGGCCAAAACGATGGTATTTTGTCTAAGCTTTGTTCTTGCAAACTTTTAAAAAAAAGTTTTGGAAGCTGTTTTGGTTTTTGATGCTTAAAAAATAAAAAAAATAAATTTTCGACTCACGATTCGGTTGGGCGTTCTGATCAGGATCGATCACTTCCAGGAAGGCGCGGAAGTGTTCCGGTTCCGCGTCCTTCACCTCCACCTTCCGACTCGCCTTCTCGCTCAATTCGTTCGTCAGCATTGCGCGGAAAACCGGCGAAATTTGCATCAAACGTTGGGCGGACACAATGAAATTTTGTTCCCCTACAGAAATGGTGAAGGCATCGGAGACCAAATAGTCCAACGGGGGACAAAGTCTGAAAGAATGGGGGACAATGATTAATAATAAGAATTGTAGATTTTTTAATTTAAAAATATAAAAAAATTCATTATTATAAAATATCCAAAAATTACATAACTTACTCCGTTTCTAATTTGCGCTTTGCAATTAACCGAACGGAAAAATGGATATCCACTCGTTGATATGAAGGAAGGACTTGCTTGCTCTCATTTCTTTTGAATAATTCTTTCTGAGAAATTGAAAATATTCTTTGAATATTAAAGATATTAATTGTTTCTCAAATAACTATCAAAACTTAACAAGGACATCCGAAATATTTTCAACTAGCATAAAATTCAACATCAATTGCTCGTTCTAAAAATGTGATACTTGTTTGGTTTAGGTGATCAATTTAGAAATTTTTTTGAAAACTTTTGCTCTTGCCCTAAAAATTTTCCCAAGGGAAATTTTATAACAATTCTATTTATAATTATATATGCGTAAAAATTGAGTCCCTCGATGTGATTCGAACTTCCACCCTAACAATCCTGATCCTCCTGTTTTTCCTATTCTAAACTAGGCATTTTTGGTGTCATTTGCTCGATAAACCAACTTTGATGATTTCCTGCTTGTAATTATTCCAACGCCAAATTACAATTTCGGCCAGCGGTTCATTCACTTCCGATTGGATTACCCTTCCATGGATGTTTTTAATGGAAATTTTGCTAACATCATAATCACGATCATAAGTGATAATAAATTCCCTAAAATTTTTCATTAAAAATACGCATTGAATAATTAAGATTTAAACTTGGATTATTATTTTTACTTATAAGTAGAAGTAAAAACATGAATTATAATTATAATTAGGGCAGTACTTTTCCAGTAAAATCATATTTTTTGCGGGTTCAGAACTACCTGAAAATCACGTAAAAAACATTTTCCATGATTTGAACCTTCTAAATTCTTAGGCATATGGTCATCATATTTGGAAATATATTGATTATATTTGGCCATTTTTTTTAGAAAATTTTAAGAGCATGCCTAAAAATTGTCAAAATGTCATATTTTATTTTTTCCATTTTGAAAACAAAAATGACCAAAATTTAAGAAAAATAAGCATTTTTCTAAAATTTTGTCCGGCACCCTGGAATTGGAAAAAACTAAACATCAAATTTTTCCTGAAAAACATTAATTATGCAAATATCACTTTAAAAATAATTTTTAGGTATGCTGCTTGAGCAAAAAAATTTATTTTTGTCAATTTGACCAAATTTTTGCGCATATATGGCATACTTGGGAATTTTAGGGCATATTTCGACTTTTTTGGTCATATTTTATGGTTAAATTTCGCGCTATTTTAGGCTGGAAAGTACTGCCGTAATTATAATATTTTACCAAGAAGTCTGAAGTGTCCGGAAACAGAGCACAGCATCATTTTCTGGTCTGTTCCTGTCCTGTTGCTGGGTTATGCACACTTTTGGCACGGAAAAACAATGTTCAATCTCAACAATGGAATATTTGCTGTAGTCGCACATTATAAAGAATTTTTCATAAGATCTAAAAACGAGATGATTTATGGCACTGGACCCGGAAAATTTTTACCTTTAATTTTTGTCTTTAAAATCACGAAAATTTTTGCAATGAAAGATCTAATTTTTCAGATTCTGTGCTTCACTCAGGGGTTTTCGAGGATGCTGAACACGATGGCAGACTCAGTTTTCGAAATTCGAACATTTTTAGACCCGAATTCAAAAAGTGAACAAAAAATTTTCCTCCAAAGATTCCGCGCTCTATTTTGAGGTTTTTAAGGGTACTGATTCCAAATCTGATTTTAGATTTATTGTCAGTCATCAAGTAAGCATAATTTCGTCAACTGTGTGATTTTTTTGTTAGCCATGGTGCTAGGTCATTCTGCAAAAAATATCAAAATGGATTTTTAGTACAAAATTAGTGCTAAAAATATTACGAAAAAATAAATAAAAATAAAAAAAAATATTTTGATTCTTATGTATCTAATTTATTGCCCACCTCAACCAAAATTTTTTTAAGTTTTCTTTTTTCGACCCAACTTATCATAAAGACCAAAATTGATTGCTTAACATTGACCTTTTTTATTCAACTCCATCAAAAAATTTAATTTCTACCTATATTATATTTTAAAAAATAGAAATAAAATGAAAATTAAATGTGGATGTCCAGTGAAAGATTCAAAGCGAATCTTTCACTGAAGTGACAGAGAAATATAACAAAAGTGTACACAGAGAAAAGGTTCAGAAGAGCGAAAGTTCATAAAGGAAAACATCCTCTTCATAAAATCTTAGAAACAAAAATAAATTTCTAATTCAATAGAATTTTCGCGCCATTTATAAATAATTTCTTTATTTTTATTTATTTTTTCATAATATTTATAGATAAATAATATTTATAGATAATTTTGCACACATAGATAATTTTGCATTAAAAATTCATTTTGATACTTTTTGCGGAATGACCTAGCACCGTTAAGGTTAATGGTGCTGTTAATGGCGGTTAATGGCTAACAAAAAATCACATAGGTGACGAAATTATGCTTACTTGATGACTGACAATAAATCTAAAATCAGATTCGGAATCAGTACCCTTGAAAACCTCCAAATAGAGCGCGGAATTTAAAAAGTTGGAGGAAAAATTTTGGTTCGACTTTTCGAATTCGGGTCTAAATAGGTTCGATTTTCTAAAAACTGATGAGTCTGCCATCGTGTTCAGCATCCTCGAAAACCCCTAAGTGAAGCACAGAATCTGAAAAATTTCGGGAACTGTAAACTCTACCATTACCTTGGGCTGATCGACACTATTAATGATAAACATTTTATCTTTTCTATGTATAATGGGCTGAAAATGATTTATCGACCCTTATTCAAAAGGTTAGTACATAAATGTTTAAATGTTACGAAAACATCACTTTGCTCACTGCCCTTCAAAAAAAAAATCGAAGGCGGAGTTGTCGAATGGGATGAGCTTTTTGTGATTTCTGCCTGACTCACTTTCTACAGTGTTATTTTTGATGAATTTTGACTCTCTGCTTTACTGCTGTTGATGACATACATGTATCTATCGCATTTTTTCTTTGCTGCTGTAAACTGTGATTCATCCATACTTTTACATTTCACAATGGCGGATTAATAGCCAAGTTCCTTTATCGATCCACTTTCCTTCACATGTTATACATAATTAAGGACGCGATTTATATGATAATTGATAATGCATATTTTATTTGCAGATTCATCAGTCAGAACAGCTTGAAAATCACGTAAAACATATTTTTACCATGATTTAAACCAGGGGTCGGATCTCAAAATTTTCAAAATCAGAACATTTGGCTCAAAAAATCAGATTTCATGGTCAAAAATCAGAACATTTTGTATTTGGCTTCCAAATTAGGAAAAAACAATTCATTCGTATAATTTTATACCAAACATTGTATTTTTCATTCTCCATAATCTATTTGAGCAATTTGGGCGTTGAAATACGCACATCATAAAATTGGGAACGTTCATATAAATTATATGATATAATAATTGACCTTCACTTGGGCATGGCTTTTCACTGTTTCAACTTTGAGTTAATTTCGGGTGTCTGTCCTTTGGGCCGAATATAATGAACAAACAACAAACTCTACACACTTGCATTTTTTGACTGAAAATTTTGGCAATACTTTGGTTTGTTCCCTCCCCCCTTTTTTGAAAAAAAATCGATGCCCCAAAAATGGCTGAAAATCACATTCTAGGGCCAGTTTTTGACGCTGATTCCGATTCTGACGTCCATTTTGCTTCCTGCGTCATCTGACATCACTTTTTGACGTCGAAAAATTTTGACGTCAAAAATTTTTTTTCAAAATTACATTTTATGCATGGCATCAGTGAAACAACAAAAAAATTAATGTTCACATGGATAAAACAAAGAAACGTGATGCCAGAAATTGTAGAAGATTGGAATCGGACGCGGCCGACGCCGTACTTTCGGCGCCAATTTTTCGTGCAACTTCGTCATTGTGAAGTTTTTTAGCTGTTCCATGGCCATTTTATCACAATATAAATGTATTTTATCTAAAAATGGAATTTTGGGAAAAAAATTTTGACCAAAATTTTCGACGTCAAAAAGTGACGTCAGATGACGCAGGACGTCAAAATGGACGTCAGAATCGGAATTAGCGTCAAAAACTGGCACTAGATTGTGATTTTCAGCCATTTTTGGGGCATCGATTTTTTTCCAAAAAAGGGGGGAACAAACCAAAGTATTACCAAAAATTTTTTCTATATTGAGGGGTGGCGGCGGTCCCGATAGGGGCCGCCGGAGAAAATTTTGAAAATTTAGACCTGATTTTCTTTAGAAAATTGGTCACTTTTTAAGACATTTTTTGGAGAAAATTCATTGTGTAGTGAGCCGGCGGTCCCGACAGGGGCCGCCGGAGAAAATTTTGAAAATTTAGACCTGATTTTCTTTAGAAAATTGGTCACTTTTTAAGACATTTTTTGGAGAAAATTCATTGTGTAGTGAGCCGACGGTCCCGACAGGGGCCGCCGGAGAAAATTTTGAAAATTTAGACCTGATTTTCTTTAGAAAATTGGTCACTTTTTAAACAAAATTTTCCAAAATCCCAAAAATCAGGACAAAGTAAGAACGGAGGTCGAAAATCAGAACAAATCTGACAAATCAGAACATTTTTATTTTGTCAGATTTGGACCCTCAAAATCAGAACATTTCTGACAAATCAGAACATATCCGACCCCTGGACTAGAGTAAAGCGGGACTGGAATTTTAGCAAAAACCGGAGTAGGGACTGACAGGGATAAGGCTGCTTTCAAAATCGGTACCATGACTTGGTCCCGCTTCACGTTAGGTTAGACATATGAAGTAAAAAGTTCCATATACCTAAATCCTGTCTGGAAAATTATATGATATATCAGCATTTTATTATAATAATAATATTTTATTCAATTTAAAATTCTCCTTTTAAGTTATATTTTCGACAATTCTACTGAATTCCATTCATTCATTTATTTAATGTATTTCCGATTCTATTTGGAAGCAAAAAATTTTACCTTTCGAAATTTAAAATTTTAATAAATGGATGATTTCTGATTTTAACAAATTTGATGACATTTTTTATTGATTTTTTCAACCTCACCGACGAAGAGGGGGGCACTATTTTCGAACCCCAAAATCTGTTCCAGAAGCGAATTTTCCCGAAAATTTCTTAAGAAAATTGAAAAAATGTTCAAATTTTGCGAATTTCTTAAGAAGGTCAAAAAAGTTTCAAATTTTTTAGAACCACAAAAAACGAGCTCCTAGATCAAAATACACATCTAAAAACGAGGTCCTGGACCCCTAAGGACCCCTTAAGAATGAGTTCCTCTGGACTAAAATACACCCTTAAAACGGGATTCTGCTAAAGAAATGATCCTAAAAATTTTACCAAGATGAGAAATGCTCGCATTTAACACTATGAGAGCAATGATTCCATTGAATTTTGAAAATTTTTCCTTTTCCATATATAAAAACCAAATTTCTGGCTAGAAACCCAGGGGTTTTCAACCCCTATCCAGAGGGGGGTCTATTACAGGGGGTTCAATTGCGGGGGATTATAAAACAAGTTTTACGGTAATAGCAGAAAAAGCGAATATATAATCTGTTAGTGTTTGGTTCTTATTCCAATAAGAGATGGATGGTCAATTATTATTGAATAAGTCAAATACAATTAAAGTGATAATAAGAGGAGACCTAAAATGGGGGAACAATATTAGAAATATTCGGGGAGAGCAAAGAAATGAAATAAATGAATGATGAATTGGGAATGGGAATGGAAGGAATTTATTTGAAGAGACAAAAGATCCAAAAGATCGAGAAAAAGCAGAATGCCAATCCCAAATCCAAATCATTCACATCGCGGAAATTCCGCGATCAGTTAGATTACAACCAATCATTTTAGTCGAAATGAAAATGACCAAGACTTTCATTATTCTCGCCATCTTGATGATGGCAATGACGGTGATACTCCAGGCAGCGTTGCCAAGACCTGGTAAAAATATATTGTTAGAATTTTTGACCTACGATATATTCTTTTTACCATCAATTATCATAATCACTTTTAACTAGATGTTTATGGAATATTACGATACTTTAAAATTTTATTTCTTGGTGATTGAAAAAATCTCAAATTATTTTAATTGTTGTATTATAAAATTATAAAAAAATAAACTGGAATTCAGGAAAACCATTCATTTATTTATTTAATCAAAAAATGGATTACATTTTAATATATAGTCCAAAAATTGTCTGATCTCGAAAATTAACTGACATTTTTTCTTCTTGGTGCTTTTAGCATCCATCCCATTGAAAGACTAATATCCAATTTAGTGTAAAATATTTTTTATATTTTAGATCCTTGCTCTGAAGAACGATGTGGATTGGGGCCAAAGTCGAATGACAAGATATTGGTTGCTACCAATGACTGGCCCAACCTCGCAGAAACTTCAAGGTAGAAGTTGAACACTTTGAAAGACTTATTAGAATATTTTACTCCTTTTTTACTCCAATCTAAGATTTTAAGGGCTTTCTAAAATGCACTTCACCAATAATAAATTTCTACTGAAAGAATATTTCAATACTTTCCGATCAATTTAAAAAGAATGTTTAATTACTTTTTTTACTCGCTGATGCCCTTGCACCCAAGGCATCCTCCATCATCCCGCTGACTGCCGATGAAGATCGAAATTTTTTTTCAATGTGTAGAAAAATTCCACTAAAATATTACTCCAAAAAATGATCAAATTCCTTAAGAAAATTTTCCCATAAAAATATTCGGCGTTACCACCAACACTTAATGTCCCTTCAAAGATAATCCCAATTTTGGGATGGTCACTGATTTATTTTAATTTAGAAACCTTGCCGCTTGTCCATGCTCAGATTGTAACTGTGATTGTAGTGCATGTGGAAAATGAAGAAGAATCGTGATTTATTCCATATAATTTTTTATATTACTTATGATAAAAAAATTGTTAAATCTAAAAATAAAAAGTTTAGAAATTCCTTTTTTCGTCTTGAAACGATTTTTTACAATCTATAATCCTTTTCTTCCAAACAAGTCTATAAACCTTTCTTGTCACACCTAAGCCATAAGTCACAATCCACCTTTTCTTTGCCTTTTTATCTTCTTTATAAATATTTTTATATTTTTATTTTTCTGCACTTTTGCTCCGAAAAATTCCAAATTCCTTAATGGATGCCAGATTCTGACTCGCATTTTTACTAAGCCTTTTTGAAATCATAGACCATGGGCAATTGAAATGGCTAATTTATTAAGCATATTTAAATTCATTTCTTTTATTCTTTTAGGCATCCTATAATATTCACATTAAAAAAGCTAGGAAAAGATATTTTTTATTTTATATTGAATGTCACGAATTTTTTTCCGAAAATTGTCCGGTCTCAAAAATTAGTTCTAATTTTTCCTTCTGGCTGCTCCATAATACCCATCCCATGAATATTATGTCAAATATTTTTTAAATCATAAATTTATATCAAAATATTTTTTAAATCATTAATTATGTTCTTTCAGTTGAAAAATTTCATTAATGTGTAAAAAAAGTCATCATCTTCTTATTTGTTTTTGGTGAAAAATATCATTATTTTTACCCTTTCATTTTAGACTTTTTTTCATCAAAATTATCACATTTATATATAGATCGAAAATGTGCAAATGGTATTTTTAAACCATCTTCAAAGTTGTCAATTTACCACTACTCTGCATATATTGTCTTCGATCAAAAGAAGGATTCGCATCGAACTTGGCCCTCCGTTTTGTTCTCTATCCAGCCACAATAATAAGGAATCCGCACGTATGAAGCCAGCCATTCAACGCCGGCAGCATTCGACAATACGCCAACAGCCGCGCACCGTTCCATTGTTTCCCTTTTTCCCGTATGCTTCAAATTAACAAATTTAAAGGGAAAATGGCGAAATACAGTATTCTCTCCAAAATAAAACTACTATCGTCTATTAAATCCCTAATATTCTATCGTTTGCCTTCATTATTATTCATTTAACCTGGAAAATCAGAAAATTTTACTGTAAAATATAAAATGATCTATGAAAATGACAAATAGTGCCAACTTGTCCAAAGAATTGAAGAATAGTTTTATTTTACATTTTCCAATAAAAATTCAAATCCTCTCACAAGAAATTATAAAGTTTTTTTTCGAAGCAACAGGAAAAATAAATAATGTTTTAAAAAACCACCAAAAGTTCAATTCGTCGGATGAAAAGTTGATTTTTCTGATTTTCATGATAATTTTATGAAGACTTTGTTGATTTTTCTGATTTTCATGATAATTTTATGAAGACTTTCGATAAAAATTTTGAATTTCTTGTTTTGAATTCTTTCGATCATTTAAAATTTATAATTATTTAAACAAGCGAATCAATATAAAATTCCGAGTTACCTATTCTTCAATTTCGTTAGCGACTAATTTCGCCAATAACTTAGACTCAATCGTTATTTTATTCAAATTCAACCTAGCACCTGAGATAATGTCGCGCTTTGGCGGTACTTATTTAGTTACGGGAGGGGCACAGGGTGGTCAATATCCAGATTTATGAGGCATTTGCCGCATTTCCACTCGCCATATTTTTCCCACATTTTTGCTCATTGCCACATTTTGTCACATTTTTACCATTTAAAAAATGTCAATTTCCCTGAGAAAAATCAGGCTAAATTTCTAAATTTTCTCCGGCGGCCTCGATTGGAACCGCCGTCGCCTCCCCCCCTCCTCTCTCTAAAAAGATTGCTAATTGCTAATTCTGATTTAATTTCTTATGAAAATTTATTAAATTTTCAACTTTTTTTTGAAGCCACCGGCACCCATTCTTACTCGCATTTTTAGACTAAATTTAACTTTAAACAAGCATATGATTTATTTATCTTCGATCAACTATTGCTCAACAAAGTGAAAGTAGTGAGATATATGAGGAATAAAATTTTTAGTTAATTTTGTTTAATTTTTTCGAGATTATTAACTATGCCACATCTTTTGCCATATTATTCAACAAAAATACCACTTTTTTGCCATTTTTAGGGTCGAAAATGGATGGGCAACTGCCACATTTTGGGAGTTTGGAATCGGCCACCCTCTAGAGGGGGGATTGACGGGAGGGGGAACCTTAGTTACAGGAGGCACTTCAGGGTACAGAAATTGACAGTCAAGGAAGGGAAAAATTGCTCTGCCCAGATGCTAAATAAGTATTAGCCTTTCCCCAAATACTATTTAGTATTAGGGAAGAGGCCATTTATCCTTGGAAATTCAGAATTTTTAAAAATTTTCCTAAGGTTTAAAGAAAAAATTGAAAAATTTTGATTTTCCAAGCCTTCAAAGTAGGGTGCCGACGAGTCCCCGCTTCCCGCGGGAACCCCGCCAAAATCTGTCCCCGTCCCCGTCCCCGCGAGGGACACCAGTCCCCGTCCCCGCGGTGACCTGTCCCCGCGGAGAATTCCACCACCCTACTTCAAAGCAATTATTTTGTCTTGCCCCCCGTTATTAAACAAGAACCTTATTTAGTATCAGGGGAACAGGGTCATTTTCCCTATGCTATATGTGTCAGCTTCTGNCCCCCCCCCCCTAAATTGGGTGCCTCATACGCAATTAAAATTCGCCCCCCCCCCTCATAATTCAATGTCTTTCGTTTGGAGCACTTCTGCGGTTGGTTATTGCAATAAAAATTGAATTGTTTTTAAAAGGAAATATAAAATTTTTGAGATCGAATTTTCTTTCTTCGATGTTAATGGTTTTCTAAAATATGGTCTCATTTACATACTTATTTTGTACGCCTGTTGAAAATAAATAATACTGATCTGAATGAAAGATTCTAACTAATAAGTGGATAATTCGTATCTGAGATCTGATTTTTGGTTTTGCATTTTTTTTGAATATCGATATCGCGCAATTCGTTCTTCAACCCACCCGACATAGTACAGTGGGTGATCCACTGTCTCCGCTACCAATCCAAGTGTCATTTTGATTTGTGTTGTACAAACAAATGTTGGTCTTTACTAAACTCGGCTCAGAAGCAATGGAACGATTCAGTCCATAAAAGGCATAAGCCAGATCTGCGCAATTCTGTAAAATACATGGAAATTATATTTTCAACTTCTTTATATCGGGACAATGCCGAGGGTGAATCTTTTGCGAAAATTCCTATTATAAAATTGCATACTAGAGGACACATAAAGCGCATGAGTCCACGGTGCGCAATTTCGGTGGGCCATCGGGTGTCGTTTTTGTCGTACGGTGATGGCGTCTCCGTCACACCATAGCCAGCCACCTCGGCTCGCACTTTTTGCCCGGCAAGTTCTCGTTCAGTCGACCCGTAACGAAAAGGGACGTTTCAGTGTGGCCGTTTCGGTGTGGAGGGTAAAAATTGCTTATAACTCAGCTTAAACGCAATCTTGAGAAATGAATTTGGTGTCAATAGATGTTTGCTATAAAATAGCAAAAGAGACTAGCCGGAATGGCAAAGTGTAAAAAAGTTATTGCCACATCTTTGGCCCTAACCACAATTTTTTGGTTTAACTTGGCCATAACTTTTTACACTTGGCCAACCGGATTGTCTCTTGCTATTTTATAGCAAACATTCAGAGCTATCAATTGACATCAAATTCATTTCTCAAGATTGCGTTTAAGC
Organism: Rotylenchulus reniformis; assembly: GCA_001026735.1. Classification (NCBI taxonomy): domain Eukaryota; kingdom Metazoa; phylum Nematoda; class Chromadorea; order Rhabditida; family Hoplolaimidae; genus Rotylenchulus; species Rotylenchulus reniformis. Next base: position 37,970 of record LDKF01000652.1, on the reverse strand, counting down.
TGAGTTATAAGCAATTTTCTATCCTCCACACCGAAACAGCCACCCGAAAAAAACGTTCCCTACCTACCCGTAATGTGTGCATTTGTCCGACTCGTTGTATTGGGCCAACAAACACAACGGCTGTACTTCTGGAGTGAAGTTCAGCGGGTTGACCAGTTTCAGCAGTGCAATGTCTCCCTGTCTCGTTTTTCTTAACTTCATATAATCCTCGTGAACAATCACTTCACTTATGTTCAGCACCATCCGTGATGGTTCACTGATGTTGTGGGCAACTGAATGAAAAATGGTGCTATTATCGGGTCTATTTTGCAAACTTTATTTTTTTGGAAAATTGTTTTTTATCTGAAAAAAATTTTTCAGATAATTTCAAAGATTTTCGTAATTTTTTCAACAACTCACATCAGCTCAACTGAGGTTGAGGTTATGCTAACCATAGAGATCATCTCCACTAATAAAATGTAGTAAGTCACCAAAATGTATCAGAAATTATTATTTAATTCCATCGAAAGGATCCCATTTACTTCCCCGATTTTTTCGACTCATCCCCGTAATCTTCGCTTTTCTTTGCTATAGTTTGTAAGAAAATTTATCGAGATTAAAAAAAAGAAGAAAAGTTCGATCATGATTGAGTGGATTTTGGTGTTTTTCAAAAAAAATGATTTTTTTGGCAAAGTTCCTTAATTTTTTAAATTTAAATAGCTTGTATATGATATATACATTATATAATTTTCCAGAGAAAAATTTGAAAATTTTTGAAGTCGATGAACAATTTTTTTTGCAAATTTCAACATTGTTGATCTTGCTTGTAAAGTTATAAAAATTCACTTTTTTCATTTCAACATTGTGAGGGTTTCTCCCCTTTCTCCCCCCCCCAAGCACCGGCATGGATGAGACGGCGGGAGTCGAATCCATGGATGGTGTGGAGGAGAGTGGTCTTGCCCAAGGGCAAGTTGAAAATTTTGGACTGGAGGATGAGAGCATGGAGACTGAGGAGGTGCCTGAGGGTGGGCAGGACCTCGGGTTGGGCCACCAGGAGGAGGTGGTGGAAGATGAAGGGAATGTCGAGGAGGGTCTTGCCCAAGGGCAAGTTGAAAATGAAATGTTGTTGGGTTTGGAGGTTGGAGCGAATGAGGATGTGCCGGAGGAGAGGCAGGAGGACGACCTTGTGGAGGATGAGGAGGTTGGGAGTGAAAGCGGTCCTCCCCACGGGGAGGTTGAAACCGAGCAAGTTGGGCCAGAGTTGGATGAGGCGGTTGATCAGGGCGAGGAGCCATTTGACAATGGCGGCTTTGGTCCCTCCGGCTGTCCTCAGGCAAAGAAGTTTGTGAATAATGTTCGTTTAGATCGCCTGCCTTCGAGGGAGCAGGTGGGGTTTATAGGCTCTTCGGGGGATGTGAAGTACAAGGAAGCTGAGGACGTGTGGACCAGGGGTCAGGGTGTCGGTCCTTTGGGGAGCATGCCCGCCTCTTGCCGGGAACCCCATTGGTATCTGATATCGCAGGTACGGGAGGATCTCAATGCCATGGTGGGGGCCAGAATCGAGCCGGATGCCACGGGCTGGCCGGAGTTGTTGCTGGTGCCGCGGCCGCTGGTTCAATCAGCAAGGCGGCCTGTGGAGATGGGAGACGCAGTGCGGGTGAGCGACTTTCGCTGGGGCGACACGGAGAACGGATGGATGGCGCCGGGCGGCACATGGTACTACGAGCAGACGCGGCGGCTGAATTGGCAAGCGGTGGCAATGACCGTGGTCGAGACTGCGCAGACGGATGTGATTGAGACGGTGGGCATCGTCACCAATGTGAGCAGGGGAGCGCCGAATGAAGGTTCGGTCCTGAGGTCAGCTGAGGTGGCAGCACCCGAGCTGGACAGGCCAATGCGGCTGTTTCCGCGGCATGTTGCGGGGCAAGACGATCAGGCTGTGAGGTATAAGGGGGTTGTGGGATTAAAGGTCTTTCCAGTCAATCGGCCTCCGGATGTCTACGTGACGCCGCACCATGTTCTGCCGTTTGGCTTCCCGGAGCGGACGGAGGATGGCTGGTTGCTCAACCAGCCGTGTGTGATTGCAGGGTTCATGCCCGTGGGAGCATACACGTTCCCCTTCCATGGCGACATGACCATCGAACGTGTTCGTCTGGGCGAGAAGGTGTTAGCAGCTGCGGTTGCCGCTCAGGTTGCGAATGCTCTCCAGGACCAGCGCAAGTACACCCTCATTGTTCGTCCCACAGAGGTCACGGAGATGGGGAATGACAGGGCCATTGTGTCATTTGCCTGGGGGGTGGAGACCTTGGGGGAGTTGGCCAATCTGGTCAAGATTTGGGAGGAGGATGGCCCGGTCTCGTGCACTACTGATAGGTCCGAGAGAGCCATGTGCCTACGGGTACGTGATGGAGGCGGTCAAGCGACAGACGGAAGGGGGTTATGAGTTGCGAGTCAAGGTGGCCCTGGGACCCCAGCCCAACATGAAGCCAGAACTTTGGGCCCAGTACCAGTGGCTCCTTGATGGGCGGGCTGAGGCCGTTGAATTCCGACCCCTGCTCTCCGTCCGGTCAATGACAAAGCGGATGTGGCGGCTGAGTGGACACCTGTGCTCGGGACTTGCCCAGGATCAGGAGGCGCCGGCAGGGCGGATCATGGCCATTCTTCTCGGCCGGAGTGTCGAGAACCGACCAATTGGGCTGGAGAGCGACGAGCCGTTCCAGGAGGGGCCTTTGAGCTTGCTGCGGGGTGGCCAGCGGGAGACGGCAGCACTCGTCCTTGACCCCGATCCGCGCGTTATCTTCCAACAGGCCCCTCCTGGTACCGGAAAGACACGCACTGTTGCCGCAGTGGCAAAGTCGGTTCTGGACTCCGACCCGCAAGCCCGTGTGCTTGCCGTCGCTCCCCTCAATGTGGCCGTCGTTCGCATGGTGGAGGAGATGGACAGGGCGATGCAGGTCAGTGGCGGGGTCCACAAAATTGTGGGGTTATTCAGCGGAAATGGGAAGGTCACCTATGCCCGCCAGCTCGAGTCGGTCATGCCATTTTTGTTGGCGACCGCCGTCGAGGCGGAGGAGTTTAGGGACCTTTTGTTGGCCTTGGAACCGGAGGTGGCCCAAAGGGAGCAGCGGAAGGTGGACAAGTACCTGACGGCCTGCACCACGAATCTACGGGTGGCACAAGAAGCCGCGGTGGCACGTGTGCTGAAAGAGAACGATGAGCGCCGAGCGACATTCTGCACCCTTGCCTTTGCCGAACAAGTGGTGGAGCTGGTCTCCAACGCCACCCACTTGATCATCGACGAAGCGGGCCAAGCTCCGCTGGTCCAGGTGCTCTCGCTTGTGTCCCAGCTGCCCAACCTGAAGAAGATCGTCATCACCGGGGACAGGCGGCAATTGCGCTGCCACCTCCCATCACTGCCGCCGGCTGTTCGAGGTGGGTTTGGACTGGACACCATCATTGAGGGGCTTGACAGCGCGAGCGGTGTGGACAGGACGGTGTTGGAGATCTGTTACCGATCTCACCCTGTGTTGGTCCGATGCATTGAGGCGGCGTGCTACACTCCCCACGGCGAGCGCTTGATCCCTGGTCGCACGGCTGAGGAGTTGGCGATGCTGACGGACCAGGATCGCATCAAACTTCCGGTGAAGGGTGTCCCGTTGATCCTTGTGCACCAAACAGGCCAAGCCGTCCTGGAGGAGGTCTCTCTGTCATCCGTTGACCGCGAGCAGTCGCACACAGCGATGCGTGTGCTGTGGCACCTCTATAAGGCGGTGGGAGCAGTGCCGGTGCGGTGCGTGTGCATGTACAGTGCGCAGGCGCGGGACATTGCCAGGAGGATCCAGGGCGTGCCGGAGCTGGCACATGTTATCATCACCACCACTGATGCCACGCAGGGGCATGAGGCCCCGCTCGTGGTCATGGTCACGACGTGCACGCACTGGACAGTGGCGGAGCAGGGGGCGGCTGCCATTCTGGGCGGAATCGGAGCGCATGGATGTCTCCGTGTCCAGGGGCGCGCATGGCCTGGTGGTGATCGGCGACTGGACTGTGCTGCGGAGGGCCCCGGCGTGGAAGGCGTTCATGGAGCAGGCCCAGCAGGAGACGGACATCGTGGCACCAGACTTCCTGGACATTGGCATGGAGGAGGGCAGCCGACACGACGATGAGGGCAAGCTGGTGGACAGGGACGGCGGGCGTGCCAGGTTGAGGCAGTTTGTGAGGTCTGAAGAAGGGACAAGCCACGGTGGTCTGCGTGGCAGGGGATCTGGGGCTGCAAGGGGGTTCGACCGATTCTCACCATATTTGTTCAGGGGACGTGGACGTGGCGGACGCGGTGCGCCGTTCTGAAGGAAGGAAGGAAGGATGTCCTGCAGCGGAGAGCGAGAGTTCGAGTGCATCCTGGGGAAGGGGACCTTCCCGTGGTATGGGGGGAGAGGTTGCCGGTGGCTCCAATTTCATTCCCCAATTTCCTCCCCCTCTTTTTGCCGTCTGGGGAGCCCTCATGGCCTTCTCTGGATCTGGGGTCCATCCTTTCCTCCACTATTTTCTCTCCTCTAACTCATCCTCATCTGTCTCACCGAGTGGGCTCGGTTTGCTTGGGAAGTGTGGCGCCCCCTGGCGACTTTGTGGTGGTCGACAACAAGGCAAGCACCGGTAAAGCGGTGGAAGGGCACTGTGGATTCTGCCAGTTCGGTGTGCTGTGTTAGCATTGTCGCCGCGACGACAACTACACTTCGTGCCGTCCAATCCCTTCGTGCGCTGATGCCAACCGTGGGCCCCGGGTCGATCAACCACGCCTGTTCAGTACCCCTCGGCGGAGCTGGGGCTCAGGTTCCCCGGTCAGGGCGCTCCCTCCACGGCAGCTGCACAGGATGGCCAGAATACCCAACAACGTGCCGATGGTGCTGCGTCAAGTTGGCTGCAGGTTCAAGCTTCCGAGGTGCTTCGGACAACGTCTGAGCAAGGATGCGACTGCAGTTGATTGCAGCGGGATGGTGTGGAAGGTGGCTGTGAAGGGCTGTTTTGCCGGCGGTAGACAACGAACGGAGTGCTGCAGGGGTGTGTTCATGCCAACAGGCGGTCTTGCCCATCTCGGGGTGCTCTCCCTCTCTTCTATTTCCCTTCTCCCTCATTTTTGTCTGGAGGATCGGGGACGATCCTGGTGAAGGGGGGAGTTGTGAGGGTTTCTCCCGGCGGCAACCCAAAATTCAATCACTTGGAGCCATTGGACAACTCTCTTCCCATCCCGTTCTTTGATCACTGTCCCCATTTTCCTTTGCCCCGCCCCTTTGATCATCTGTGCATTTCCCTTCCCCCCGGGGTCAGTCAGTCAAGTAGAGAGAGTCGTCGAGATCTGAGCGGAGCTGATGATGGAATCCCTTCCTTTGTATCCATGTTTTGAGGACGGTGTTGGAGGAATAAAAGTTGAGACTATTCAATCTGTTGGAGTTCGGAGGGTTTATACCATGGGTTCAACACCAAAACCCCAAGGGCCCGGGGATCTTTCTCATGGTCAATTCTTCCCCTCCCTCTCGTCTCTGGTGGGCACAGCACCTACCCTCACTACATTAAGGTGTTTTAATTTTTAAATTTTTCTGTGATCTACTCAGCGAATATTTCTGATTTTTAATCTTTTTAAAATAATTACTTATTATTTGTATTTCTGATGGTAGATGAGTTCTATTGGTCGTCGTATTACGCACAACATGTTGGGCCGTTAAAAGCCAATTCTTTCCAACAATGAAGCCAGTGCCACCGACAATTCTAAGTATAATCATTATGTATTTGGTAAAAGGACATCACTGCATAAAAATATAATTTTTTTTAAATTATCAAAATCCTTAAAACCGGCGCAGAAATATTAAATTGATTTTTATAATTAAGTGTTATTGTTCTTTTATTCAAACTTCAATAAAACAAGGTCGCATTTCCCCAAAGAATCGGCAAAATATTTATTAAACTTTTCACTTTCAAACGTTTTAAAATATAAACGGATGTATTTTTGGATGATGAAATAAGATAATTTTTTTTGGTCCGAATTATTCAAATTATGCTGCACTATTGCCCTTGCACTAATGGCATCATGTCCCCGAATACATACTTTGGGCTGTTGTTTATTACTGCATCAGTGTTGGTCACAACCACCTTAACTAGCCAAGGGTTTTGCGCTCTGCCGGTAGACGGGACTCCATTGGACACCATAGAGATTACATCTTCAGGACTAGTTTCCTACAATTTTTCCTTTTTTGGTAGTTAAGGACTCTAATATCATAAATGATCTAGTGAAGCGCAGAATTGGAGTCCCAATATCCGGAAATAACCAATCCTGATCGCGAAGATGAGATCCCGGATTTTTTTTTATAAAAAAATCGTAAATTAAAATCAACTTACCTATGGCATATATTCAATTTTCTTAAGAAAATAAACAATTTTTACTGTTCTTGTCTTAGTATCCATCCCTTGAGAAGATTTGGACATCCGGACTACCCATTTAGGTAATCAGGTTCATTCCTAAAAATTAGAATAATTTATTTTATTTTATAAATTACTTTTTTCGCCAGGAGAATTTTTGGCTGAACAGGCACAAATAATTGAGATGTAAAACAAAATTTAAGATTTAGCTACACCTTTTTCATAACTAAGTTTTTAACCCCTCAATAAATTCGGATGAAATCGCTCAATTGAGTTCGTAAAATTTGCTGCTCCTCCATCCTTTCGATCTTTATAAAAATTTAATTAATTCTTAATACGCCCCTCCACTTTCTAATTATGTTCCAGACCTCTGAATAAATTCAATTAAAAATTCTTTAATCAATAATTATAGAGAAAAAATAATTACAGAGAATACCTAGGCGACAAATAACCAATTTTTGTTTTGATTTTTTTCTTTAAGAAATTTATATTTTTGAGCCATTTTACCGGATTTTGAAAAATCCTGATCATGATATCCCGAAATCCTGATCATGATATTTCGTTATCATGATATCCCCAATACCGAAATTTAAAAATTGGGATCTGGTATCGGGATCAATTTCGGGATCAATTCCGACAATTTCCTATTTCATTATGTTAAAAATCTCTTATTTTATATTCTTCTAACTTTATGTAAAAATTCTTTGATGTATAATCTATAAATACAATGTTTTCACATACCAAACCTCCATCTTCTTCACCAGCGTCAAGATCGATTTTGCTGTATGGACGCAAACCACACTGACACATTTCACCTATTTAAAAAAATTTGACATAAAATTTACCTGTCCATCACCTGTTAGACCATTATTAATCAGAGTGAATAAAATTGAAAGGCAAATAAATGCATATAATTTCATCTGAGAAATGCTAATTGTTATTTTATTCTTGAAAAGAATAAATTTGTCATTAATTTTTAAGCAAAAGCAAATTATAAATTAATTGGGAATTTTCAGGTATTAAAATGCTTTTAATTAAGGTGAGAAAAATCCCCGCGGGGACGGGGACAGATTTTCGCGTGTCCCCGCGGGGTCCCCAGGGACAACAATTTTTTCTAATGAGTCTTTTTGACTACTAAAATTTTTTCGCTAAAATTTTTTTCATTAACTCAAAGAATTTTTTATTAAAAATTATCCGCCGGAGAAATTTTTTTAAATTTTAACCCTTCTTAAGAAAAATTCACGATTTTAGGTCAATCCTCCTCATTATTTTTTTCTTCCAGCTCCCGAAAATTTTTATAGAATTTCGTCAATTCCATCCTACTCTTAACCGTGAAAATGTTTTGAAATCAAAAATTGTTTTAAACGATATTATTTTCAAATTTTAATCCTTCTAAAAATTACTTGTAAATTAAAAATTATAAATTTCCATTAAACGAAGATGAAAACGTAAAATCGAGTGGAAATTTATATTTTAAAATTTAGTTTTCAGTTATTTAGATGAAGATTTTTATTCGCTAATACTCTCAAAATTTTGCAAATGGTGAATAATCTTTGAAAGTATGATTCAAAAAACAATATCTTTTAATAAAAATCGGGAAAAATGAAGAGCTATTTTATGCATTTTGAATTTAAGGATATTTTTAATAGAATAAACGGATGAGCTTTTAAGCAAGCTTTTATGGAGCCCGTAGAGTTAGCCGCTTGGGTGGGCGTCGAAACAACTGATTATACAAAAATAAATTGCTCTCATGCTCTTTCATATAAAGGATTCAATTTCGAAAGATGAAATTTACTTCCTGACTGTCTGGATGCCTTTACCCAAGGATTCTATCAATTAGGCCATACTGATCATAAAGGGCTAGATTAATTCGGCTAAAAACACATACTAAGCCGAAAACCTTCGCTATGATAGACAGCTAAGTAATTTTATTGTGAGATTTAATGGTTTTCGGTCCTCCGACGGAACTCTTACCCGATTTTTGGGGCAAAATTTTTGTAAATTTTTTTATTTTGAAAATTTTTAAACCATTTTAATAAATTTTTGTGTTTCCGAGGATGCTGAACACGAATCAGAGCTTGGATTTCACTTTTTTAGGAATTGGCGCATTTTGGCCAAAAATTGTCAATTTTTTTAGATTTTTTGAAATTTTCGTAACTCGTTTAGTTTTTGAGTTTGAGCCTAATTCTTGGTGCTTTTTTGTCAGAAAAAATTGTTTGAGATTAATTTTTAGTAGATATTTTGAAAATCCGAAATCCTAGAATTTTTGACATTTTTGGAGAAAAATAAAATAAAATAAATTCTTTTCTTTCTGATAATAAAATCAAACTTTTATAGAATTTTATGCTCTAAAATTTTTTAGAATTTTATGCTCTATCTTTTGCGTTTTATTATTGCAATGATTTTTCGTTAGACCATATTTTCGAAATATTCGAACATTCTCATATTTTTGGATTTTCATAAAATTGAAATAGATTAATAGTGCCCACAAAGCAATGGTGTAGAATCTGTCTCCCAAAATTTTTTTTCTGAAAACCATCTGACACTGAATACAATTCTGATGCTATTTTGACCTATTTCGTCAGCTGACGTCACTTTTGATGCTGACGTTAAAAATTTTTCCTGAAAATCATCTCAAAATTACTTCTCTGTGGTAATTTTTGACGCTGACGTCAAATATTTTTTTACGAAATTTTTTTGAAAAATGATTTTACGGTCTACCTGCGGCATTGACGTCTGTGTCAAAAAGTGACATCAGGTGAGGCACTACTTAAAAATGAACGTCAATTCGGATTCAGCGTCAAAAATTACCACAGGAAAGTAATTTAAAGATGATATTCGGGAAAAATTTTTCAATGTTAGCGTCAAAAAGTGACATCAGATAACGTAATTGGTCAAAATGGCGTCAGAATTGTATTCAGTGTCAAAATTTATTCCCTGAGAGTTATTTTCAGATGGTTTAAGAAAAAATTTTTTGGGAGACAGATTCTAACACCATTGTGTCCACTAGTTTCCTTTTTTTGTACTTTTGGCCTAGCAAGTCTTAAAAAAGTTTTTGGCCAGACTCGCCAACATGTGCCTTTTTAATGAACTAGCACCAACTAAACGACTATTTAGGTACCCAAGCACTGGCTTACCATCGCAGGGATCCACACTTTGGTTCAGCGAACTTGAATGGCCATGACCTTTTTGGTGTTTGGAGCCATGTTTTGGTTTGGGTGTAGTATCCCATTGTACCGGTGCTGGTTCCGGGAAATCAATGGGTTCCGGAAATTTTGGCCAAATCACTGCATTCTCTTCAGGTAGGAGAGTTGAGATTGGTGGAATTTCCAAAAATGGCAAAATCCACAATAGCCAAATGTTCATAATCATATTTGAAGAAATTCTAAAATTAAAACAAAATTGGTAAAAGGCATAGGCAGTTAAGATTAGAGACCGGATCCAGACGAGATTTTTATAGATTTTTTCAAGAATATTGTTTAAAGAATCTTGGAAAATTTTGAAAGCTCTTATTTTACAAGAATAAGTTCTCAATTTATGTAAAAAGAAGAGGAATAAAAAATATTAAAAATGAATTTTATGGTCGCATCAGATAGCTTAAAGCCCTTTAAACGATGGATGCTTTGACGCCGTCTGCCGATTATGCACGCGACATAACACATAAACACATAACATTTAAACGGAAGTCTTTTAAGGGAAATACGATAAAAAATTTGTCTAAGAACTTATTTTGATGCATTTAAATCAGTGTTGGGAAAATCAGAATTTTTGGCTCCCGCTCTAGCTCCGGTTTCAAAATAATTACAGCTCCGGCTCCGGGCCTCAAAATTATCGGCTCCGGCTCCGTAATGAAAAAGTTCCGGCTCCGCCCTTACAAAAATTCGGCTCCGGGCTCCGGCTCCCTCCGCTCCAGCTCCGGAACCAGAGCTTTTCCAAAACTGAAAATGGACATTTTCTGATGTCTAGACATGTAAATTTTAATTTATATTTTTTTGTTTTGCATTATATCTCATCAAATCAGGGGTGGCTAACGTCCTTATTTCTAAGATTTGTCCTTATTTTGAGGGTCCCAATCTTAGAAAAATTAAATGTCCTTATTTCTAAGATTCGTCCTTATTTTGACCCGGCGTACTTATTTTGTCCTTATTTTTGGATTTTTGAAGATTTTAGTTCAAAAATGACCGATTTAAGGAACAACGGATTATTTTTAATCAATCTGAATTTTAATTAGGCAAGGGAGAGAAAAAGTTAACATTGAATGTTGATCGATAATCAAAAATTGATAAAAAGAAAATGTTTACAAGAAAATATTTCATCAAAAATTCAAGGGAATTCCAAATTTGAGTGGGCGGTGAAAGATTGTTTGCCATCATTGCATCCCAATGTAAATTCCCGGTCTAAACCCTGCTTAATTGTCATCCCGATGATTCACCAGCATCGTCCCTGGCTCGACCGATGACAGAATTCAGTATATATAACGCCATTCATATTAGGAACCAGTGTTGGGAGTAATTCATCCTCGTACTCATACTAAGAGTATGAGTACGAAGTACGAGTACTAGAAAAATGGAAAAGTCCCAGCACTGATAGGAACATAGCAAATTCTCAAAAAGTACCATTCTTCGGTTTAATTACTAAATTTGAGGGTAGTTATTAAATCCGACCCTGAATTTTAATGGTATGGAATAAATTTTGGAATGTGTTGCCCTTTATGGGGGGGGGGGGGTACTAAAAATTATATTGTTTATTTTTCTTTAATTTCATTATTGCCATGAAATTTTATTAATATAGAAATTGTTTATTTTTTCATATTTTAGATTTAAAAATTCATAAATACACCAAAGATGGAATAAATTATCCTTTCAGTAATTATTAAATGAATTATAGCAAATTAAATTTTTATTTTTGTATGCAATTATAATTTATTATAATTTTAGGATTTACACATAATACACCATAATTTTGTAATTTTCAATTTTAAATAAGTGCTATGCATGCTAACACATATTAGCCATTAAAAAAATATTTGCTCCAGAATGAAATTCTTTTAGCATATTTTGGAAGCACTCGTTTTTTTTTGTTGAAGATGCATATTTGAAACTTTTTCTTAAGAAATAATAAGTAACTCTACTGGAGAATGACAAATATGTATTTCCAAAGCCAAAAAATCAATCACTAACAAAAAACTCATAATCCATGTGCCTTTTACGGCGAGTGGATGTTGGGACATTGAGGCTATTGAACGAGAAGGGTCATTTTGCGCTTGGACTTTTAGAGGTTGTTGAGCTGTACTATGCCCATTAAAGTACAGAGAGGGGCCATGAAGAGGGGCCGGACCGGACTATGAAGTACATAGGAGGTGAGGGGGAAGGGGGACAGGGATATGGAAGGAGGTGTGGGGGAAGGAGGACAGGGATATGGAAGGAGGTGTGGGGGAAGGAGGACAGGGATATGGAATCCGGCGACGGATACATTAGTATTCGTCCCTTCCTTTCTCACTCTCTGCCTATGCAGAGGGGTGATGCTATGTACCTATGCCATTTCCTCAAAGACTGCCATTGCTAACCAAGCTTCCATGATTTTTTTTTAAAAGCTAGCCAGACCAAAAATATAAAAAGCAAAATTTTGCGTACCTATTTTAGGTATATTAATTCTTGTGATGTATAAAATTTTTCAGAATTCCTCGAAAAATTCCATTTTAAATGGCTAATAAATTTAGGCAAAAAAATGAAATCCAAAAATATTTGGTCGTCATTTCATTGCCTGAAATCTAATCACAGTGATGAGGAAGAACAATGGTGAGTTATTTTCTATGTACTATAATACCCTTAAAGAAATTATGAAAAAATGATAGGATAAAAACATGTCCAGCAGTCCATTTGTTTTTAAGCTTTTTGAACAACTTTATTTTTTGAAGAATAAAAAGTGAACACTTACATATGATCTCATTCAATAATTTATTTTTTTCTAAAATTCATCCAATTTATTTCAACTTTAAGCATTATTAATTAACTTCATTCCATTTGGATAAAAAAGCAATCCATTTTTAATTGTAAAAAATCCAATTGATAATAAAACAAGATTTAAAATTGATTTTTTTGATAAGAAACTGATTTCAAGTCAGAGGGAACCATTTTGGCATCTGATAATAAAGAGATTATCAAAAAATTTGACATTCAGCTAAATCAAAAATGGATTCATATGACAATCAGTTTTTTATTGTAATTTACCAGTTTTTTCAGCATTTGGCAGCCCACTGAGACGTGGGTGGACGTGTTCAAGTTTTTGACTCGGCGCGATTTGCTGCGCAATATTCAGCCCACATGCCATCGCTTCCATGCCATTGCCCACCGCAACGTGGACAATTTGCATATTATCCGCGATTTTGAGGATTTCATCAAAAAATTGACTCGCAGTCGGCGTAAGGCGAAAAAGCAGTTGGAGATGCTTATTGCCAGTTCCGCTAGCCTGACTCAACACTTCCGACTGGATTTGGCTTCTGTGATGGAATTGAGGGGCTGGCGTAACACCAAAGCAAAAAAGGTTTATAATACAAATCAATTTCATGGCGATATATGAAAATAAGGCGCTACTAAAATTTTTGCTTTTGAACCCATATGGGGGGACCCTTTTGATTTTTTAGTTGCGGTGTCAAGGAACACTTTTGATTTTATTGTTTTTCTTAAGGCTATTCTGATATAATAATTCGAGTTAAACTGTTCCTTAAACCGTGCGATTAAAAAGCCATCCTCCCCTATGATTCAAAAGCAAACTTTTTAAAGAGCGCCAAAAATAAATTGTGCGGAGATATCCAGTCCATTTAATATTAAAAAATACAAATAAATTTAATAAAATAGCTTAGGATCAAAATAAATGAGCTAAAAAAAGCTTCTGATAATTTTAGGCCAAATTACACTAATTTCGAACTTATTTTTTTCTAATTCGTATATTTTTAACTTCATTTGTAACAAATTTTTGGCCGTATTTTTTACATAAAAATTAGTTTGAACAGAATATCGAGTTATATTGAATGGGCACCGCAAATATCAGCACGCAAAAAACTCAACGTTTCCTTTTAATTATATTATTTAAGGATTAAGGCTGTTTGAAAGATAAAAATGTGATAATATGGGCATAAAATATGATAAAAAAATGGCAAATATACATATTGAATGCATAATTCGGCAAGGGGAAGGGTGGTCAGCGAGGTTCCCTGTGAGTGCGAGCTGAAGGGATGAGCTAGGTGTGAAGTCAAATCCAATTTTGTCACCAAAGTATCATTTTAACATTTTTTTTTCGTATAAAGTTGGTTTAACCACTACCATGTGCTTGTTTTTTGGCAGTTTTTCTTAAATTTTTACATTTTTTTGGGGGTGGGCGGAAAAAATTTGAGAAATCAATGCATGCCATTTCCTTAAGAAAACCCATGATTTTTTTGGGTGGACGCCGGTGGTTCCGATAAGGTGCATTTCCTATATGATATGAAAAATCAGGGTGAAATTTAAAGAGATAAAAAAATGAAATTAAATCAACTATAAATAAAAATGGAAAATTACTTAAATCAAGTTTAATTGCAAATGGAATGATTTTTTACTTACAGTGCCTGTACCGTGTCCAAATGTGCGTTTTGCGCCATTCGCTGGATCTATTCCGGAATTGAGTTTTGAAATTGTATATTAATCATGAAAAATGGATGATGCCTGGCGATTTATCTGCCTATCTGGATGTGTTGCAGTCTGTTCGACCTTCCCATATTTTGATTTATAACAATGGATGCGAATCTGTAGATATGCACATTGATGATTTGTTGCGCCTGCCGGCCATTCTGAGATGTCCACGACTGACACTTTTATACCATTTTGTATGACTCCCATGGTTTGAAATAAGAAAAAATAGAAAAAATCAGCAAATGTTGGAGACTCAAGAAAAAACCGACAAAATTATAAATAAAAAGACGCATGGGTACATTTACTTTTTTCGCAATGGGTTTTCAACCCTTAAATATATATCTAAAATATTTCCTAAAATTGCCAAAATATGCATTCCCTTTAAATAGTGAAAAATACCAAAAAAATGGTCGGCAAAAAAATTTTACCAATTATGGTCAAATAATAAATTGAATGAAAACAAAAAGCAAGCTAAAAATTGAATTTAATCATATTCAAAGCAAGTTGCAGTTAAAATATGAATTTTTAAATTATGTTGGATTTTTTACAAGTTGGAAAAAAATTTACACAAAGATGTTTCCTAAGCATAAAAGATCTAAATGAACTTTATTCACCGGCCAAAAACTTTTTAACCATTTGGTAAGATTTCAATTTTAGAAATATGAATTTCATTTTGGACCGAGCACTGCTGATATGATTTGCAATTGGCTGCATTATTTGCCGATTAAGGATGATTATCAACCGAACAAGAATGACAACGACAGGACGACGAGAATCCTCAATTTGAAATTTAATAGAGTAATGCCAGATAATGCCAAAAGAATCATTGAATGCTGCAAAAAGGCGAGTGAAGAATGGGAAAAGTCAGCATTTCTGAGTATCGTACTCCAAATATTTTTCAGTTGGGGCCGAGGGGGAGCGTCCTTATGCGATCTGATTTTTTCCATAAAAAATAGAGATTCAATAATAAAACATCTTATTGTTTGATTTATTTTTTTTTTGAATTATTTAAAAATGCTAAGTCGTTAAGTAAAAATAAGGCACTAAACAAATAAAAATGGACAAAAGTTTCTAAAGTCATTTTCTGAGCTCGAAATGTTGTTCAGATTTCAAGTTGATTCTCGGGATAGAAAAAATTCAGAAAAAATGAATTATACCGAAAGAATCAGGATGAAATTTTTTGTACAAATTTGCCTATTAAACTTTTGCTCATTCTGGTTCGAAAAGATTACTATCTGAAACTTTTGCACATTTTTTAATTAATGATCCAGTAAAATCATTTCACCAATATTATGGTCGACAAATTATTTAGCTTTTGCGACAGACTGGATTGCCTTCGGATCAGCGCTCATTTCTACTTAATTTCAGCTCGTATTCGCAGGTGCATTTTAATACAGAGATGAATCTTACAATTCAAAGGAAGGGATACCTATATTCGAAATATTCGAAAAAATAAATTATATCCATGTTGAGAGAGTTTGTTGGAAAGCTCATTTTAAAAATTATTTATTGCTTATTTTCCCTTAATGTTCAATCTTTCTTCCATTTTCTTCTCCCAATCCAAACACTAGTCAAAAAAGTCATTACTTGAATATTCATATAGCAATAATTTTTTTTAATTTTTTTTATTTTTTCTAATTTTTATCGATTTTATTTTCAATTTTTTAATTTATTTTTCAATACCATAGGAACTTTTCTGTATGGATAACCCGGCCAGCGGAGAGGTGCTTTATATGGAACAGCGCTATGAACATGTACATGAAGATGACAACCACAAGGACTACCGACTCCGGCGATGTCCGATCGCTGATTTGGTCAACAGTGAAAAGTTTTACAGGGAAACTTTTGTACCGGACTTTGCCTGTGAGCTCTACATGCCTGTCAAGGATGGGATTGCAGTGCCCGCTTTGGAGTTTAATAATTGCTTAGTTCAACTTTGACATCATTTAAAAACTTCGTTTTGTATAATCATTTTTAAATGCTTTCGAATAAAAAATAAAGAGAACATTAACTATTGGTAACTATTGGCGAATCTACATCATGATTAAAGTAAAAATAATTTTTTACCCTGCAGTTGGCCAAGGAATGCACTAGCAAACGCCACTGAAAAGAAAAGTAACTTCTTCTCATTGCTACTTGAAGAAAAGAAGCAGAAAATGAAAGAGAAAACAGGGTAGAGAAAAAAGCATGAGAGAAAACAAAGTGGTAGAGAGGAAAGGGAATATAGCTGCTTACGGCCGCGCTAACTACATAACAGCGGTTTACGAAAGACCGAAGCCATACCTTCCGATGTTTCGCTATCTGCGTTTTGTAATTCGATTTTCGTTTCAGAGGGCAGGGTGAAAAAACATTTTTATTGTACAACGTTTTTATATCCTGAATTTTTTTATTAAAAAAAACATTTATTTAGATTGGAAGAGAGATTATAATTTTTACGTATTATAATCCAATTAAAAAAGTGAATACATTTAATTTTGAGATGTTTATCATGACAATGATGATTTTGCCCTCAAAAAATCATATACGATTTTCTAAAATTTATGATGTCTAGGGAAAATATTTTAATGACTTAGCCTTGACTTAATTAATTTGGACAATAATTTTTGACAATGCAATCTAATGAAATTAAACTATTTCGTAAAATTAAACAATTTCTTATTAAATAGGAATATAATTTAAGGAATATTTAGGGCAAAAAAGCGTCTTTCGACTTAACTACTCGAAAATTTTGCTGATAAATTTTCGATTATCTGTAACCCTGTAAAAAACACTACAACCAAAAATTATTCGAGCCTCCAATCCACCTTTGAGAACGGGCAGAAAGACCAATAATAATTCAATAAAAAAATTTAAAAAAAATTAAAATTATTCTCTTTCTATAATCAAAACTGCTCTATAGATCTGCAGTTTCCATTTTTCACTAGCTTTCGGTCACCTGGGATTTTCGCCTGTAAGATCTCTAATTTATAAATAATATGTATTTTATAAAGTTTATGAGGATTTTTATGAATCGATCCGCCGAAGGTCGATACTGGATTCTTTAAATCTTCTTTGTGGATTTAAAAAAGAACCGGATTTGTTGTTAGTTAGTATCCTGATTGTTATTTTACTGAACTGAATGTCCACCTGTTGTTTCTACTACTTATCATTATCATTACTTACTACATGTAATTTCTTTTATGCATTCTTTTTCTTCTATGTAATTAGTTTGGGGATATTATGTCATACGATCTTCAACAGATCAGAATTTCGCCAAAATAGCGGTAAAGTATAGATTAAATTAAAACATTGCAACTAAAAAGGTGCAATCAACCAGTTTCATGCTTTCAGGACCCCAATTATTTATTTATTTGCCATTCCATTATAGCAATAATAGACAGATAGTTCTGATGTTCAATTCCATCAGGCATCAATTGACTTTCCTAAAATTTATTTTTAACTCACCGATAGACCATTTTATCAGATTAAAAACATTGAAATCTGAAATTTCAAAAATAAAATATATATTTCCCACAATTTATTGATGGAAAACAAGGAGCAAGCGCCATTGCAACCGGCACTTCATTGGCAGTCCAGTCTTGGTTCGTTTCGCGAGCGAATGAAATATATGCTGGACCACGGTCTGAACACGGATGTCCACTTTTTGGTCGGACCCGAAAAAAAGTTTGTTTTGTTGTGGTTATTTACCGGAAACTGGTTTAATAATAAAGTAGATCAAGTTGCTGTTATGCAAAGATTATTTTTTTAAAATTTATTTAAATAATTTTAGGCTTCTATAAAAAGGATCATAAAATCTATAAAAAGGATCCAAAGATCATAAAATCTATAAAAAGGATCCAAAGATCATAAAATCTATAAAAAGGATCAAATTTGCAAATTTATTTTTTTAAATCAAATTCTTTGTATGTTGAATTTTCGATAAAAAATTGAGCGCATAAATTTATTCAAAAGTCCAAGAGAAGTTTTGCCCCCGAAAACCTTAAAATCTTTCTAGGAAATGTGGCCATTTTAACTTTTTGACACCCATATATTTTAGTTCTTATTTAGCTTCTCATCAGCCACTTGGGATATAGCATAATCTCTTTTTCATCTATATAACTCCGCAATTTCCAGCTGGTTTCGGCCCACAAGTTCGTGCTTATCGCCAATTCCTCGGTGTTTGAACGGATGTTCACCTCCATCGGCTTCGATTTGAGCCTTGGCTCCTCCCCTGATAATCCCGTGGTGGTGCCGGACATTTCGACTGATATTTTCCGCGCCATTCTCACCAATATGTACACGGATTCCACTGATCAGCTGTACATTAATCATGCCGATGCACTACTCTATGCAGGTTGTGGGTGGCGCCTAACTTTTTGCTTTTCATGATTTGACATTAGATTTACGAACATTGAAATTCCTGTTATATTTTTATAATAAATTCATTTTGCTTAATAATATTTCCGAACTTTGCCCAACTTTAAAAATGGGATTAGGTTTATCCTGATTACAACTAATTTATTTAATTTTTGACCTTAATAATTACTTTTTAAAGCTGATAAATATGATCTTCGAATGTTGTGTAAAAAGATTTTTGGCTTATTAGCCAAAATATTGGTTCCTAGCAATGCCGTTCGATTATATCAATTAGCTGCGAACTACAATGATAAGGTTAACGATTTTAACCAAATTTATGTAATATTTTTAATTCAGGTCTTGTCTAATCGGTGTCTGAAGATAATTGACGAAAATGCAGAGCTGTTGTTGTCATCTGGCGACTTTTTGGACATTGGTCGGGACATTTTTTGTAACATCATCGAACGAGACACTCTGAACGCCGCCGAATTAAGCATTTACCATTCGGTAAGCATTTGTGTTGCGTTTGCATTAAAAATACCGAAAATCTATACATTGGTAAGGGAAAAGAGGAATGCCTCCCGTCCGATTGGGCCTAAAATTTTGCACGACTTATTTTTGGTCGAACAAGCTCTAAAAAGTTTGAGAACCGACTATAGAATGGCGGTCCTTTTTAACGCTTTAGTACTCACCGTTTATTCAGGCCATTAAATGGGCTAGAAAATGTTGCGAACGCCAAAAGCAAGAGCCATCGGCAAAAATAATCCGAGAATTGCTAGGCAGAGTCCTATACCTGATCAGATTCCCGACTATCCAACCGCAGTGGTTCACGGACATAATCGGTGAGACTTTAATGCCTACATATTTCGGCCCGAATTTTATGGAATGCACAATCGGAAATGCTATAAATATAAAATATACTCAAAAACCTAACTCTGAAAAAAAAAACCAAATATGAATCCACATTGTAAGTTAAAAGAAATATTATAGAATTCCAATTTTACTTAGTAATTTTTGATTAAATATATATTAATGATGGCGACCCAAAAATGTCTTGTTGCTTTTCTTTTTCTAAGATAAAATTAGAGTTATTTCAACCATTTTACCGGCGTCGAATTTTATTTTAAACGAATTTCAGTGAGTTATTAGTCTATAAAATTGTATTTGCTATAATATGGATTCTTGTTATGTGACTGGATCATTAAAAAAAGATGAAAAAGACATCATTTTTTAAAAACTGAAAAAAGACATTATTAAAAAAATATAAAACTATAGTGCGGTCGCCGGCGTGTGTCCGGGTTGCACGACTCTCAGAGGTCGGATGCTCACATTGAAAAACAAACCATTGAACTACAGTACAACTATTCTTCATAATGAGCACACGTATCATCTCTTTTTCGCCTCTCTGCTTTTCTTTCACATTTTCTGCTTCTCAGTTCTAAGGTCAATTAGGAAAAAAGAGGTCAGACAATTCTTTTCGTTCCAATTTACACATCTGACCTCTGAAAATCGTACAACCCGGACACAGAATACCTCCACAAATTAAATCAGGACAACAGTTCCTGCCCGATTTTGTGGTATTAAATTTTTGTTTTCCTTGGAAGCACCTTACGTACATATATTGGAAAGAAAAATTAATTAAAGAAATCCAAAAACTTTTTATAGGTACTAATCTATCGGGCAAAATTTTTTTACGTTAACTTTGTTTTGTTGGCTTAGCGGGATAAAAATTTAATTTAAAAGAAATTTGGTCTTGTTGTTAATTTGAATTTGTCATTTTTTGATATTATTAAAATTCCGATTTGATATATTTTTTAAAATTAGACATCTTAAATGATTTGCATTTAATTGCATTCTTGCTCTCATTGATCAAAAGTAAAATAATTATTTTTAAGTTCCCGACAGATTCTTGTCCGATGCTGAGATTGTGGCTATCTACACCTTCCACCACAAATATCGCGACTTTGATAGGCCTCCAGCATGCAAAAAATGCGGCCTTTTCCCGTCCCATTCCACAACAGATACAACTTTGAACAATTTCTCAATTATGACTTCTTACCCATTGCCTTTTCCGACCACCGAGCGGCGCCCTGACTTTAAGCATATGCGCTTCAGGCCATGCTGGTTCATTTGTCGAAAAGTATCAATGGGCTCCCTTTATTTCCTCCAAACCTTATTTCCTCCAATAATGTAAAAACGTTCATTTCCTCCAATAATGTTAAAAAAGTTCATTCCCTCCAAATTTTTTATTTTCTTCATATAATTTATATAATTCATATAATTTGTATAATTTCTTTTAAATTCATTTCATATAAAAGAAGAAAAAATGTTCATTTCACATAAAAATTTCTAACATACCCCGGATTTTCTATCGTTACCCGGCTATCTACGGCAGCCGTGTGGGGCTTAGGCCAAAAGCCATGTTCAATAGGTGCGGGCTAGATTCAATAGGTGCGGCAAGGATAGAATGCCAAAAATCACTTTTTGTGCGATGCAGCCAGCACAGCGTCGTGGATGTTCGGGTAGAACTGTTGGGCTCGCCGAAGGCGAGCCCAACAATAAAAAATTTTGCATTTAAAAATCAAAAATCATACAGCACTCACCTATTGAACAGTCCTTCCCCTCCTTTTTCCCTAATTTTATAGGAAATGAACATTTGAAATGAATTTATATGAAATTATATAAATTAATGAAGGAAATAAAAAATTTGGAAGAAATGAACTTTTTTACATTATTGGAGGAAATAAGGTTTGGAGGAAATACAGTGTCGGCGGGGGGCGTTTATATTATATATCAATTTATGGGCAACATTCTATTTAAAACTTTTTTATTTACACTAACCAGCCAAAAATACCAAGGACAAAAGTATGCAGAAAAATCAATACTCGGTTTTTTGTTCTATATTTTTCAAAATTCCTGGGAAAATCGTGATTATTTGAACGGGGATGCTTTATTTTGCCTGCAAAAATTTCGTTTACACGTTAGAAAACCAAGAAGTTTTGGAACTAGTTTGCGGCTTCTACCTAACATTATTCGGTTATCTATTTTGGGCGCGGGCGCCTAGGAGTTTTTTCTATACGTGTAGGCGAAATTTTTTTTAGGCGTAATAAAGGTTAAGCATTTGAACAATTAAATAAATCATGCAAAACAAGAAGCAAAAATAGACCAAAAAATAAGAATTGTATTCTCTGCCTTTACTTTTTTTTGTAATGTTACATGTTATTTTGAGTTTCGAATAAAAAGTTCATAAATGGGTAGCCAAACATTGGTACTTTTCGACAAATGACTTAGCATATGCGCAGGAATAATAAATATGGAATGGGTTTTATTGGATTAACGAGCCAATTGCGTCAAAATATCGGAGATCCTTTAACAACCATGCCAATGGAATACCCATCAAATTTGTCACCGGAAACAGCGAAACAATTGAAGGCTTTAGGAGAAAAAGAACAAGTTTATTGGGAGAAGGTCTGCCAATTACAACAATTTATTGAGTTTCTGGAAAGAAATTTGAGAAAATATCAGAGAAAAGATCAGTAAGCGTCGCTTATGGTCGGTTTTTCCAAAATAAATTAAATAATTAACTCTGATCAAATTTCAGGTCAGCCGCATCAAAACAATGCATTCAGATCAGTTAGAATCGCTTATGGTCGTTTTTTCCAATTAAAAATAATTAAATAATTAACTCTGATCCAATTTTAGGTTAGCCGCACCAATTCAATTCTTTCGGTCCTGCGCTTCGAACGGTTGGATTTCTCATGTATTTAATTAAGGTTGCGAATACACCCCAAGAATTTTTTTTGGATAAATTTTCAAGAAAATTTTAAATTTTTCTTTTTATTTTTAATGAAGAATTATTTTACAAAGCAACTTTGATTTTTCAAAAAAAATTACCAGCATCCCTTTAAAAACAAATACTTAAAAACTGGCCATAGTCCTCCCGGGAGGGGTAGAAAAATAATTCTCTCGGAGGACTTAATTAATAAAGAAACTACGGTGATTAATGCAACCAATAGCAATGATCAAAATAATTTGTTATTATTTTTTAATTATATTTACATGGAAGAAAATTTTTCTCCGATAATTTTTCAATTTTCGCCTTCTGCACCTCATTTTAAATTATGCTAAAGTTAGATAATTAATGCGAAAAAAGAATTCGGAACTGTGAACAAGATTTTTGAACCGAACTAATATTTTAATGTTTGAAAATTTAAAATGGCAAAAATCTATTCAACTAACAATAGTTCATGTTCACATATTAAAACGAATAAATAAGATTTGTTAGTTTTGAATTATTTAACATTATCATTTTGTATGCGGATAGCCGAAAAGGTATTGCAAGTGTCAAAAAATAGAAGAACGAAAATATAGACAATAATTCTTTCTTAAACGAGCGATAAGGTCTGTTCTAAACATCGACCATATTCATAGTTAACATCACTTAGTTTAGACTAGGGACCGGACCAAGACAAGATTTTTCAAGATTTCCAAGAATCTTGCTTCAAGAATCTTGAAAAATCTTGAACCAAGATCTTGATTGAACCTTTTTTGATTTTCGAGATTTATTTTTCAAGATTTTTTAAAATATTTTGTTATAAAAGCAAAAACAGGTCGAATTTTTGCATGATATTGGTGAAAAAAACAAAAAACTTTGTCATAGCTTTTTTTTGAAATTTGAAGTGGTTGAAAACTCGATTTTATAGCAATTTGATGACCAATTCGGAAACTCTTTTCTCTTGAAGCTTTCTTTGGAAAAAATGAATTATCAAAAATCCGAATTTTTAAAAATCTTGAATCCCGTTTAAGATGTTGCATTTTTTTTCAAAATCAAGTGAACCAAGTTTTTGATTGAACCTTTTCTTATAAGGCCTAACATATAAAACAAACAAAAATTTTAGTAAAATTTAGTGAATTTTTTTAAGCCTTATTCCCCTAGCGTTGTTATGTTATTGCAATATTAATTATTGCCCATTTTTTGAACAGGCTATCTCGTTAAAACCGCTGTATGAGAATGGAATTTAGGCTATTAAAATTTTTTCTTATCAGAAATCAAATCGTTTTTATAATTTTTAGAGTAAATTCCTAAAAAAATTTGTACACAATAACGGTATTTTAGAATCAACCAATTCTTAATTTTATATGATCCACAATGAAGGCGCCGCCAAAGAGGGACTGATCGGGCTAAAGCCCCCCCCCCC
>LDKF01000652.1:0-14280 GCA_001026735.1 Rotylenchulus reniformis | reverse complement strand
TAGATCCGTCCCTGCCCCCGCACCCCATTTTTCTCGGTACACCCCAACTGACGGCGGCCAACTGCCGGCGGGCCGACTGCTGGCCGGCCGACTGACGGCGGCCGACCCATAGCGAAGTGAAGGTGACTGGGAACTACTAAATGACTAGCGAAACAATACGCCTAGAAAGCTACTAATGGCAAAAAAATAATTATAAAATAAAAACAATTTTAATATAGTTTTAAGTTAAATATTTTCTAAATTTATTTTGTTTCTTATTTTATTTTTTTAAATTTAATTAAAAATTTGGTTAATTACATTAATATGTGTTTTTATCTTATAAAAAATAATACAGTCATTAACAGCCTAATTCAGATAGGTTTAGATTTTTTAACATTTTTTTCTTTGTGGCATTAAATTTAACTCGAAATGAGCCCAAAGAATGCGAAAAAAATCCCGGATAAAAATCAGATTTTTTTTAATTTATCTATTTTTATTTTTTTAGTAAAATTAATTATAATTTGGGTTAATTATAAAAACATTATTTTTAGCCATTTAGTAGCTTTTTAGGCGTTTTATTTCGCTAGTCGATTAGTAGTTCCCAGTCACTTTCACTTCGCCATGAGTCGGCCGCCGTCAGTCGGCCCGCCGGCCGTCAGTTGGCCTGTTCCGATTTTTCTTCTCCCGCCCTTCACTTTACTATTTTGCGCGCGCGCGGGACTTGCTGACGTATGCTTTTCGGGATACGCTCATCAGAAAAAAGGCGCTAATAAGACGTTAAAAAATGCCAAATGCAGTATTTACCCAAAAACTTTTTTGTTAGACCTTGTTAGACCAAAAGTATAAATGAAAAAGTTGTTCAAAATTTAATTCTGAATCGAATTGAATTATCGAAATATTATTCGAAATATCATATCCATCATACATTAACAAGGGAGGGGGGGGATCGACCCCCCCTGACTTCATTCGTACGGGGTCTCGAAATCAGGGGGATTCGTACAGGGAGGGGGGATCGGTCGTACGAAGTGGGGAGAGGTGGGGAGGAGGAGGTTCGTAGGTGGGAGGAGGGGAAGGGAATGAAAAAATGACAAATTTTTTAAAAAGAAAAGGCGTCAAATTCTCAGAAATTTCTCCGGCGGCCCCTATCGGGGCAGCCGCCACCTCCTAAATTCAATGGAATTTCTTCAAAAAATGACCAATTTTCTTAACTAAAAAGACGAATTTTCAAAAAAATTTCCCGGCGGCTCCTGTCGGGGCCGACTGCACCTTTAATACAGTGAATTTTCTGCAAAAATGAGCAAAATCTCTTAAGAAAATGGCCCGAATTTTCAAAAATTTTCCCCGCCTTCCCACCAGATAGTAAAATCCAGTCAAATAAGAGCAAAATTTCTTAAGAAAATGACCTAAAATGTCGAAAAAATTTTCACGCCCGGACTCCCCAAACTGCTAAAATTTTGAAAAAAAATTCGCCAAAATCTTCCATTTTTATATTAAAAACTTGGAAAATTACAAGGAAACTGAAAATAAAGAGTAAAATTAATGCCTTTATTGACAATGCAGCATATAAATTTACGATTTAAGCATATTTTGATGACTTCGTATTTGGAGACCCCCGACCCCCCCCCCTCTGACCCCTCCTTGACTTCGTTCATAAAGTCTTGGTCCGACCCCTCCCCTACTTGTTAATGTATGATATCCATAAAAACCTGATTTTGCGGTTTTTTTCGAAAAATTTTCAACTTTCTAGTTTAAATGCTTGCTTGTTAATTAAGTTATTTTTTTGGCTTGTTAATTATTTAAAACTATACATTTTTTTGTTTTCAGGATGAACCCTTGCCGCCCATCAAGGTTTGCCTGCAACACAAGAAACTCGCGCTTGATGCCCTGCAGAGGGCAAAACGATCGGATCCGGAACGGCAAAAGTTAATTGCGTTAAAATGTCGCGCGGAAAACCAAGCAAAATGGGAGTGCAAAATGCGCACGAAGCAAGAAGACAGGAGGGGGGCACGTCAAAGACTCACAGAAGCATTTGGCAAAGACACGATGTCCATTGTGGTGAACCCGCAACATTTGGTCCAGCTCCATCAGCAGTTGGGCAGAGCTGAGTTTGCGCGCATTGCCACCGGATTGTTTGTGCGTTATTCGGTGAATTTATATTTTTTTATATTTTAATTAATAATTTGCTGATTATTGAAAATGCCTTTAACGTCTTAAGACATTAACTAGTAAATTATCTTAAAAATCGAGTTAACTGCATTTATCCGACATTGCGCCCCATTTATTATAACCATTTATTATTATTATATTCAAAAGCAATCTTGGAAAATGAATTTTGTGTCAAGAGATAGATCAAAATGCAGTCAAAAAGTCAAAATGGTTATGGCCAAATGAACAGATTTTCCTGCAAATGACAGTATCTTGGTCATAATTTTTTTATTTGGCCAATTAGGAAGTTTTTTTTTCACATATGTAGCAGACATTTGGATATGATATATCTTTTGGCACAAAATTCTTTTTCTATGTTATATTTGAACCGAGTTATAACTAGGGTGAAGCGGAACCGGAACTTTTCACAAAAACCGGAACCGGAACTGGCCGGAACCACGAAAACCGGAACCCGGAACCGGAACCAGATTTTTGACCGGAACCGGAACCGGAACCGGTCGGAACCAGCCTTTTTAAGCCAAAAAATTAAAAAATTTTATAAAATTTTTAATTTAGCAAATAATATTCCTTTATAAAATTTTAAAAAATAAAAAAATTACTCTTTTTTTAGCAGGAAACTTTTTCTAAATTCTCGCAAAAATTGTTTAATTTTCAACATTTAAAAATTAGAAAATATTAGAATCAAACAGGCGGCAAAAAATCAATCTATGAAATTTTCGCCATTTGAAGAATGAGGCTTTGAAAATTTTTGGGTTTTAGATGTAATCCAAAATTTTCTTTTTAAATGGCCTAAAAAATTTCTTAATAAATGAGCAAATTTTTCTAATTTAAAAAGTTTTAAAAAATTTGGTTTTGGGAGGGGCAGAGGCAGGGTGCACACTTCAATGTATCTTTTAGAAAGAACTTAATGTATCTTTTAGAAAAACATCAAATGATTAATAATGGAGGGGGTGGGAAAATTGTTGCATTTTTTGGACAAAAAATTCAGATTTTTTAAGGAAATTTCATCATTTTTTCGGCCAAAAATGTCATTCTTAGGGGTGCATTTTCGGCCAAAAATGNCCCCCTCGGAAGGGTCAAATTTTGCGATATTGATTTATTCAAGTAAATTGCGAAAAAAAATTATGCCCATTTTTCCATGTTTTTCGATTTTTTGAGTGTTTTTTGCAAAATTTTACATTTTTGGATGTTTTTACTTATAAAACAGATTTTAAAAACATTGGGGTTTCGGCGGTCCCGAGAGGGGCCGCCGAGAAAATTTTGAAAAATAGTGTATTTTCTTAAAAAGATATTGCAATTTTTTTGGAAAAAAATAAGATTTTTCTTTTAAAAATTTTCGATTTTTTCTGCGATATCGCATTTTTTTGAAAAAAAAAGATTTTTTCTTTTATTTTTCCTGTGATATCGCAAAATTTTTCAAAAAATAAAGATAACTAAAATATCGAAAAAAACCGAAAAAACCGTTATTTTCGATATTTTGTCCAACTTTTTTGATATTTTTGTTCTAATTTCGAACAAATTGTCGAAAAAAGTCGAAAATTAGAAAATTACGTTTTTAGGGGGTATTTCTAAAGTTTGTTCGAAATTCGAATAATTTTTTATACTAGTATATAGAGCATAAAATTCTGCACAACTTTGTCTTTTATACTTTTGGTCTAACAGGTATAACCAAAAAATTTATAAATGGTATTTGTTCTTTTTGATACCATTATTAAAACGACTTAGCACCTCACGGGCTGGAATTTCTCCAAGAAATATACCATTAATTTTATGCTACTCTGCACCCTAACCCTTCCCCAAACAACGATATTATGGCTACATCCCTTTATTCCACTAATAGACTTAATTTCTTACCAAAAAAATTATGTTCAACCTTGAAATTTCAATTTTTGTCATAGAAAATTCCAATTTTCATGTCAGCTTGATAACCGCAGGACAGTGTCCCTGGAGCAAATCCGTATGGTGTCATTCGACCATTTGCCGGCCTACAGACTTTGTGGTCAAAACCTGACTGTTCAACTCCATTTTGTACGTCCATCGGCGGTTCCGATCCCAATTTTGAATGTCCAATGTGACAAGAAGGGCATTGATCAGCAACTAATTGAGCAACATGCTAAAGTGGTCAGTTATCTATTTTAATTGACTACTAATCTGATTTATAATAACTAAGGCCCGGATTTGTATGGACTAAAAATCGCGAAATATGCACATATGACATGCACTAAAAAGGATGCCATGTCGTTTGGCCAAAACCGCCAATGTTTGGTCATAATGTAACTGTACTAAAACTTTTTTGTTAGACCAGTTAGACCAAAAGTTTAAAAGGCAAAGTTGTGCAGAATATTATGCTCTATCTACTTGTATATTTTTTTTCAAATTGCTAACAAAAATGTCGAAAAAATCAAAAGTCTAAAAATCTGTAATTTTAGATAATTTAGACTTTTTTCGATATTTTTGTTCGATTCGAAATTCGAAATAAATTTTATATCAATAGATAGAACTTAAAATTTTACACAACATTGCCTTTTACACTTTTGGTCTAACAGGTCTAAAAAGTTTTAGTACAGCATGACCAAACACTTGCGCTTTTGGCCAAACGACACGACTAAAAAGTGTTAAAATATTCACTAAAATGACAAAAAAATGCCGATATGCTCTAAAATGTACAATATGCACTAAAATTGGCGAAATTTTGGCAAAAATTCAACAAATTTTTCGTCAAAAATTATTAATTTTCAATTTATTAACCTATGTTTTGTGAAGAAAAATTAGGAGCAAAAGTAAAAAAAAATTATAAAAATCTAAGAAAAGCCAAACATCGAGTTTTATTGCATATGCTTAAGAATTCCTCAGAGAATGCAGAAATATGCTCTAAAAAGCCAAAAAAAATCGTATTTTTTTTAATTTTTGTTCTTGAAAAAGTTATAAACATTTTTCTAGCCCGGGGGGAAACGGCTGGGGAATGATCTTTTTCGTTTTCTAAATCTATATTTTTCCAAAAAATCCACAATCCAGGAATTCGAAAGCCAGAATGCAGTTGTTTTTTTATTATTTTCATCAGTCTAATAATTTCATATCTCAGGCTGGCAGCTTTGTTCCACCATCTCTTGACTTTATTATGAGCAAAAAGGAGCAATTGCGATGCGCCCTCAAAGGCAACAAATAATTCCAGGGAAAGCAAATCAAAATAGATAGATTGGTTTTATTATTGGAAAAATTAATAAGACTTTTTAAAAATTTCATTTTGTTTTGATATATATTAAGAAAATCATAATTAATTTTTGTTTTTATGTTATACGATTGGGTCATTTGCCCCGAAGGTGTCAAACTGAGCGTTTGTCAAGAAAGTGCCAAAATTTTGGCTTTTTTAGAATATGCCAAAATGAAATTTTAGTCCCAAAAATTTTTTAAATTAGCCAGACCAAAATATAGAGCAAAAAATATATGTAGAATTTTATTCTCTACATTTTGTTATTTTTTTTGGAAATTTTTTGAAATTTATTTTAAAAAAGTCGATATTCCTATAAATCGAAAATTCAAAAATTTTCCGGGAAATCGAAAAACTAAAAATATAAAAATGTAGAAAATAAAATTCTGCAATTTTTTTATTTTATTCAGTTGGTTCAACATGGTTAAAAAAAGTTTTCTTGGACCAAGCATTTCATTTGGCACTTTCGAGGCAAATGACAAAGCACCGTTTTGTTATAGCCTAAGGCAATTCATCAATCCTGTATGCATTATATAAATTTTTATCCACACTTTTTGCAATTTTTGCCCAAATCCAAATGACCTTTTTTAAAACTATTATGATGGCAATACAGCTTGATATGAAAAAAATCAAATTTTATTCGTNATGGAGTCCCGTGGAATGGCGGCAACTTTTAAATCGATATTATTTAAAAATAATTTTTTTAGAAGTGAGGAAGAGATATAGAAAAAATAGGGTCTACTCCAGTTTACGCGTTCAATTGATTTACGCGTCCAATCAAAACTTAATTTTTGTAATTCTGGTAATAAAAATATTTTAAATCATCGATAGGCAAAAAATATATTAAAAAAGATGTGCAAAAAATTAGGCCTGGTTTTTTTTGTTTTTTCAATTTTTCGAATTTTCTTTAAAATTTCTGAAGTTTTTTGAAATTTTCGAAGAACAAGGGCATATATTTGCTTTTTATTACTTTGTCCTAATCACAAATTTCCCTTTCTCTCACATTTTCTTTCGATCTCTTCCTCAAAACTAGAGACCGGAGCAGGACAGGATCCTGTACAGGATTTCACAGGATTTTGAAACAGGATTAATCCGGCCAGGATAAATCCTGTACAGGATTAATCCTCTAAATCCTGTTACAGGATCCTGGTCCTGTACTTTTGTTTTTCAAAATTCGAACAAAAATGTCGAAAAAGTCGAAATTACTGAAAAATCAGGTTTTTAGGGCATTTTTGTTCTACGTCGCTAGTTTTGTTTATGATAAATAAATCTATATTTTGTCTTGATTTTATACCAATATTCTATTCTTCAATTTTATTTGTTTTGTTCTTTTTGCCCTTTTGGTGTTAATCAATTTATAATATATCTCAAATACGACAAAATTATAAGAAAAATCATAATTTAAGAAAATTTAATTCTTAGAACAAGGCAAAATTATATTTAATGTCCACACTCAACGGATTGTTTGAATACATAAAATTGAAGAATAAAATATTGACATAAAATCATGACTTATGAAAAATAATTGTTTTTACACGTGCAGAGTCATTTGCCAAAAAGTGGAAATTAGAATGACAGGACTTGCGAATTACAAGCTTCTGTTAATAATAATGTAAATAATATAATTACCGTAAGGGAGGAGCATTCCCCTTAATGGATGAAGCAAAAAGAGATCTATTAGCCGAGCTCTCTAGAGGCGGGCGTAGCTCAGTTGGTAGAGCATCCGAGATCTAATCGGAAGACGCTGGGATCGTCCCCCGGCCGCCTCTTGTCTTTTTCCTCGGGAAAAAGGTGTCTCTAGAGTGCAAAGCGAAAGATCTCTTGGCAAGGGCCCAGCAGCGTTACTTTACTCATGGGGCACCTTATTACTTACTTAAAAATAAAAAGACCGCCTTTAGATAGTAGAGCTGTACGTTCGGTATCGAGTATCAAGTCAAGTAAAATATCGGTTTTATGTTTCACCATGATACGAAAATAAAGATTACAATATTCTTAAATTTAAGCTATCTGTGTCGCGAAGGGTCCGCGTAACTAAGTGATCGGATGCGGAAAGATCGATCCATTTTTTGCATTTTCCCTCCAAATTTTGAATTTTTTATTCCGCGTCCCTTTCTATTTAGCATATTCTTCTTTTTCCCATCTTCCATCGCTTCCCCTCCTAAAAATCGGATTTCGGATATCTATGGCTCTAGTGAATCATCATATTTTGTCCCCATGGGAAAAGGAAGGACCATCCAAGCGAGGCAGATCATTTCNACAAAAATAATTATAACTTTTTCATATAAAACCTAGAGAAGTGAGTTTAGTGTCATAAAATAGCCCTAAATGTCTGCTATAAACTTGCAAGAACAACTAACCGATTCGGCCAAGTCGAAAAAAAGTTATGGCCAAGTTAAGCCATAAAATCCTGGTTTTGGCCAAAGTTCTGGCCATAACTTTTTTTCAACTTGGCCAAATCTGTTAGGTGTTCGAACAAATTTATAGCAGACATTTAGGGCTATCTTTTGACACCAAATTCATTTCTCTAGGGCTTCCCTGAAAAAAGTTATAATTATTTTATAATTATTTTTGTGCCGCGGGTGGGAAACGACGGGGGATGGGGGAAATGATGTGCACCCCCATCCAAGGCCTTCTAAAACAATATATGAATATGTAGAATCCATACCACTGTTTAGAAGGGGAGAAAACAGGAGAACGATTAACCAACAATATATAAATTAGAAATTTTTGAAAAATAGTTTTTTTAATTGTCCAAAATTCAATTCTCAATAGTACACCCAGTAATATTAGTGATTAGTTGAGCAATTATAAAAAAAATTCTTCTAAAAGCGCCAACGAAAATTTCTCATTATATAGTATATTAGTTAAAAATATGTACCTATCGAACTACTGTACTGTTTGAAGTCTAATTATAACATGCTCCGCAAATGGCGTCACGCATTAGCCTTGTCTCGATTTTTTGCTCCTCCACTATTTAGGCCCCATTTGTTAAAACTCGGTGCAATCGCGAACTAGAAAAAAACTACATAGATTGGTGTCAAGGGACCTTTGAGTTCCGGGCCTTTTGAATACCCTAGAAAAGTGCTCTCGATGGCAAAAGCTAGATAGCTCCCAAACCTATAAGGACATCCGAATTGGCCCATTGCAAAAAATATGGCCATGACAATCACTCGAGTCAGAATTTCGCCAATAGGTGTGATTATGTATCTTGGCCATAACTTTTTTATTTATAGCTAATTTTTGGCTCTATCCAATTACATAAAGAAACTAAAATGCAAGTTGTTTCTTACCTAAATTTTGGCGCTTGGGACCAGGGTTGTCTAACAGCCGTATTTATACGGCATTTGCCGTATTTTTGCCAATCTCGCCGTATTTTTGCCGTATTTTTTGCCGCGAAAAAAAGATAAATGCCGTATTTTAATGGTTTCGAAAAGGCAACCCTGCTTGGGACTCAAACCTAGCATCCTGGCACAACTCCCATGCGCTCTTTTACATATATAGCTTTCTATTCAACATTTTAAATGTCTTGATTCTAGCAAAAATGCTACTTGTTTTCCAACTCCTTCTTCGCTTTCTTTTCCCATTTCTCCTCCCCTACAATGCCATCGACACCACCACCTCCGCTGATATCACACCGACTACAGAGCCAGAAAGTATGTACCTATAATCGGTGCCATAAGCATTGAATTTCTATTTCTTGTTCTTCCAAGTTGCAGTTGTAAATTTTTGAAGCGATTGTTTTCTAGGGTGCTGGCTTATTACAAAAATGACTCATCAAAATGGGTGTTACAAAAACTAATATCATAACTCATACAGACCGAATACTACTAAATTACTAATGGCGGAAAGACTAAAACGGTGACGAAATAGTAAAAAAAATCAAAATTTTAAAAATTATCTATTTCTCAAAAACGGATAAATATAGCCCTTCTAAGAGCAATTTTCACTATATTGATAATTTTTAAATTTACATTTGATTTATTCATTAATGATTTTTTGTTTAATTTTTATTTAATTTCTATTTTCTTTATATTAAAATTAATTACACATTTAATCAACTTTTCATAATTGTTTGGTCAGCATTTATGTAATTTTAATATTAAATTACTTTATATCTTATTTTTGCTATCTATACATTTTATACTTTCTCATTGACGAATTTTCTCACTGACGGATTTTCCGCTGACGAATTTTCCTGCCCCGTTAAAAAAGTGACCAAAGCGGGTCGGCTAGTCAAATACTTTGTTTTATTGGTCAGTGGGAAGATTCGTCAGTGAGTGCCTCTTTTGGATTCTGTTGCTTTTTTCTTTATTAAACATTAGTCTACATGCCATTTTTATCTAAATTGTTGTGTGTAGATCTTGAGATGGTGAAGGAAATTCCTTTAGTGGATCATTCATTCATCGTTTTTCTCGAAAATATTCCTTTCCCAAACATTCGCAAAAATGGCCCTAATGCGCTTTCAATAATGTTAAATCAAGTCGAGGTAGGCAGAGATGTTATGAAAATTTTCAGAAAAAAAGAACATCAAAAGCAAAAATAAAGGATTTCACTGGGGAAAATCCTCAAAGTAAAGGAGCCGGCGGTCCCAATAGGGCCGCCGAAGAAAAATTTTGAAAATTTAGTCTTTTTTCCTTAGGAAATTAGTCTTTTTGAATAAAATTGTCTAAAATCCAAAAATAAAGGACAAAAGGACACCCTTGGTCTGAAAAAGGACAATCCTTTAAAAAAGGACAGAAAACATCTCTGGTATAGCAATGATATTTCCCGGACCCCCATTGCAAGTTATAGACATTTTATGGATGAACAAAATATTAAAAAAAATTCCACTGACGAATCTTCCCACTGACGAATTTTCTCACTGACGGATTTTCCGCTGACGAATTTTCCTGGCCCGTTGTTTTATACTTGCGGACCAAAAAAATATAAAAAGCAAAATTGGCCATAATTTTATGCTCTATTTACAAGTTTATATAATTTTTTTCGAAATCAGCCAAAAAGTTCGAAATTTTTCAGGAATATAGAAAATAACGGGTTTTCACAAAAATTACGAATTTTTGGCAGAATTTCGAAAAATTGAAATACCTGAAGGTAGAGCATAAAATTCTGCTTTTGGTCAGTAGACCGGCCTCATTGTCCAATTTTTTAAAGACATAGTAGCTTTTCTAGCAAAATGTCGAATACATCAAACAATTTGAGAAAATCGCTTCAAAAAAAATCAGCAAAAAAAAAACAAGCTTTAATTACGGCTATATAATCCAAAATTTCAAATTTTTTTTTAATTTTCATTTTTTTAAAGATGTCAGGGATCATCTTCGTCATTTTTTTGGCCAATAAATAATTATTCAATAATCCAAAAATAGATGATAGGTAAAAAACTACATCATGAAGTTGAAAATAGATTTATTTTGCATAATAGTATAAACTATGTCATTTTATAAAAAAATATCAAAACCCAAAATTCTTCAAAAAAATTTAAGCTTGCTAGGTCGAAAGTATATGAAAAAATTGGTGCAGTATTTTATGCTTTATCAATTAGTATTTTTAGTTTTTCGAAATTCGAATTGAACATTTTTGAATGTTCAGTTCGAATTTTTTTAAATATCTAAAAACTAGCTGCAATGAGGAAAATATTGTATATTAATAGATATATAATCGAAAAAACTTATGGTGGATACCCGAAATCTGCTCAATGTATTACTCTGAGTAGGAAGCAGCGCCTTCGGTTGGAAAAGCGCTTCGCGCTTAAAGACCTTCGGTTGCTAGGTCAGTGGGCCCTGGGATCGGCAAAACAGGAATCTTTGATAGGCCACTCTATCAAGTTCGAGCAGTTGAGCAGCAGTTTCATGCCGAAGCAAGATCACCATTGTACTCAGCACCCTCGAAAACCCTCATATCCGAAATTTCAGCCCATTTGGTGCAACATGACCAACCCGTCGATGACCCGTCAAGTTCAAGCAGTTCAGCTGCAATACTAAGCCAAAACAGCGTTACCATCGAATTCAGCACCCTCGAAACCCCCGAGTACCAAAAATCAGCTCAAAATACCATCAAATTTGCACAAATGCCTTAGGCCCCCTTAGAGTCCCAAAATTTTTTGAAATTTCTCAAAAATTTTCTTAGACCTAACCCCCAGGGTGCCCAGATCACTTCTCGAAAAATATGGCAAACTCCGCTAAAAATATGGCAATTATATGGCAAAATTTTGCAAAATTATGGCATTTATATGGCAACCATTTAATAAAAAAATAACATTCGCGTTTATATTTTTTGCATTATTCAAATGCTCTTTTTAATAAGGAATTCATTTTCTGTAAGGCGCAGGGCGCTAGTAGTCGCTGGAGTCATTTTCGCCTCCCTTTCACTATATTTGCGCCCCCACCCCCCTCCTCATTTTGTTTTTACCATATTTTTTACTAAATATTATTGTGGGAGCGCCGGTGGTCCCGATAGGGGCCGCCGGCGAAAATTTTGTGAAAATTGGTCATTTTTTCGCTCGTTTTCTTAAAGAAATTTTAATTTTATGGGGGGGGGGGGACGTCGGTGGCCCCGATAGGGGCTGCCGGCGAAAATTTTGAGAATTTTTGGCCCTTTTCTTTTGAAAATTGGTCATTTTTTGTTTTTAACTTCACTGTAATGAGATGTCGGCGGCCCCGAAAGGGGCCGCCCGAGAAAATTTTGAATTTTGGCCCAATTTCCTATAAGAAATTTGTTCAACTTTCAACTTTTGCTCTCAAAAGATCAAAATTCAAAAAATATGGCAAAAATATGGCAACTTCAAAAATATGGCAAAAAATATAACAAATTCCCAAAAATATGGCATTTGCCATATTTTTAGGGTAATCTGGGCTGCTAACCCCAAGGCATTGATTTTTTGTTTTTTGTTAAAAAATAGAGTTTTTCGCGAAAATTTCGAATTTTTGTTCGAATTTCGACAAGCTAAAAATACCAGAAGATAAAGCATAAAATTCTACACAACTTTGTCGCTGAAAGTTTTGAAGGATGTATTGAGTTTTGATTTTTTATATATATATAACGACCCAGCACCGTATAAACATCAAAATATAAAATATTAATTTTCCAGCAATGAAATGCTCGGTTAATTTTCGAAGCTATGGTGATCGTTTTATTTATCATGATGTGGTTCCTTTTCCTGCAACCATTGATGGATCTTGTATAAGCGTCGGCTGCGAGCGAGGTTTGTTTATTGTTAAAGATTGATTTCGGTGCCATGTCAATACCAAAAAACCAAAATGGAGGAAGAAGCAAAATGAGTAAAGTACAGAAAAACCGTAAAAAAAATTAAAATCAACTCAAAATTAATTCTAATCCAATTTAACAGTCTTATGGCCTTAGAAAGCTTGAACATTGTTGTTGCTCCCGATTTTTTTTTACTTTAGTTGGCTCATGAAGTTAAGGGTCCAAAGAATTTTAGAGGTCGGAAAAATAATGTTGGAAATGTCGGATGCGATGTCGTTTGGTCAAAAAGTGCAAAAATGGATAGCTGGCGTTAATATTACAAAATGTCTAAAAATCAAAAAATCTCTAAATATCTATAATATCTGTTTGATATTAAAAATAAAATAAAAAATTCGATAAATTTTATATCGCCCGATTTTTTATCATTTTTTTCTACAGTAATGTGTAATTTTATTCAAAAATTATTCGTTCAATCATAAGCAATTTATATTAATCAAAAAATGAATGACTTTTAATTAATATTATTGGTCAAAAAATTGTAGAAATCTTTGGACAGTGGCATCTCAGATCTTTAGATATATTAAGTATCTTTACCTATTCAGATATGTAATTCCTATTTGGACGGTGCTATGTCATTGCCTCGAAAAGGATCAAATGGATTCATCATCGATGAAAAAATGATAAAAAAATCTGGCGATTTAAAATTTATCAAATTTTTTATTTTATTTTTAATATCAAATAGATACCTATTATAGATATTTAGAGATTTTTTGATTTTTAGACATTTTGTAATATTAACGCCAATTATCCATTTTTGCACTTTTTGACCAAACGACTCAACACGGGGGTTATGTCCCAGCACAAATTGTTGTCATAATTATGGCTCGGAAAAATACCAGCAAAAATTCGCAAAATACCCGTAAAAAATAGTGAAAATACCGATATAAAATTTTCAAATTGGGTATGAAAAAATGAGAAAAGTGGATGAAATTTGCGGACGGAAACTTGCGGACGGTAATTTGCGGACCAACTATCAAAAAATAAAAAAATTACAATAAAATTTCTCAATTTCAGAAATTTAGATCCTCTTTTCTGTTCTACTGCGAAACAACAGAATTACAAAACACTGAAAAATAGGAAATATTAACGGGAAACTTTTAAGATTTTTTCACTAACAAGTAAGTTCCTTAGTCTGTGAATATCTTTAAAAATTCGGTACTCTTAGAGTAAGTCCCGAAACAGAAAAAAACCGCAAACGAATATGTGCATAGCGACATGTGCATTTGACATCAAAGTTAAAAAGTAACGGCAGATGAAGCTTTAAATGGACTACAGAATCTGATTCAATGCCAAGAGTAGAGGTCGGTATGGTGCCGCCAGTATGGCGCCGGCGGTATGGCGTTGGACTTTATGGCGTCGGTCGTTATGGTGCCAGCTAAAAAGGGCCGGTATGGTGCCAAATTTTTTGCCATAAAAATAAAAGAATATATATAAAAAATGGACATGCAGTTACATATTATCGATGATTTAATAACGAGTTACTATTATAATAATAGTAGTTAACCCTGGGGTGGGGTCGCAGCTGTCAATAAGCCCCCTCCTACCAGCCGGTTTAAAATTTCAAAAAATTAAATTAAATTTCAACAATTTAAATTAAATTTCAAATTTAAAATTTTAATTAAATTTCAAAAAAGCTAAAAATTCAAATTGTAGATGTTTTTTTTAAT
>LDKF01000651.1:53437-64750 GCA_001026735.1 Rotylenchulus reniformis | reverse complement strand
TGAAAATTAACTAAAATTTTCAAAACTTTTTTTCCGAATTCTACAGCAATATTCTTTGATTTAGGTATTTTTGCGCTTTGGCATTTAGGTAGAATAATCATGCTAAACTACAAAAATCAGACAAGATTTATTAATTATTTCTCGCATTTCACCGGATCACAAGCAGTTTCAACCATTTTTCTTGTAAAATGTCATCCAAAAGTTGGACTATATAAACACACAAATTTCAGCGAAAATCACCATTCTTCCCCTCCCCAACCCAATCCAATCCCACTAATATATTCTCTACTCACAACAACAACCAACAACACCATCAATCTCAAAGCCCTCATCAACAACAACCAAGGGATCTGTCCGAGCACCAACAACTGACACCAAGCACAATGGGCCAGCCGATGCAGCAGCAAATGGACGCCAAAGGATTCGTCACCGTCGCCGGAACGATGCGCAGCCAGCCGAGGAGAGCGGACAAGGACCATCATCCATCTGTGTGTGTGTGGCGGGAACGATGGCGGCAGAAGGGACAGCAGAGGGCGGCGGACAGACAACGTGAGCCAATCATGTTCGGGTCCGGAAAATCCTGAACATTTCATTTCAGGAGTGTCGAGACCAGCACGACAGGGACAACCGCAGCGGAGACTACAACGGAGGAGACCACCACGAAGGAGACCAACACTACGATACGACGGAAGTTCGCAGCACCATGACGACCGGCGAGAGTACCACCACCACAGCGGAGACGACCACGACGGAAGGCCCAAAAGGCCCAACGACAGCGACAACGCAGGGAACGACAGCAGAAACAACGGACACAGCAGACGAATCAACAACGGGACCGACGACGACAAAGGATCCTGGCTTTCCATACCCGTGGCTCTATTGGCTGGTTCCCATGTGAGTGCTTTTGGCATTTTGTGCGCTAATCATTTCCTTTCTGACATTCTCTTTCTGGTTTTAGCTTGCTTGTGGTCGTGGTTGCCCTGGTGGTTTTGGCTTACTGGATGCGTCGTCGTCGTGCCAACCGGCAGAAGGAGGATGTAGAGGCTCCTCTTCGCAGCGACTCCACGCAGTCCGAGTCCGATGGGAAGTCGGCGGCGGTTGGAAAGACGACGAAGACAGAGAGGTCCAAGGCACTGAAGAAGGCCGTGGTCGAGGAGTACGACACGACGAGATCGAGGGCGTGAAGGAGGACACCAAGGATGACGGGCACAAGCAAGTGGAGAGTGGGCCGAGCCACTACCTCACCCAGAGTGCCGTGAAGTCCGAGGATTCCGGGAAGAAGGAGGAGGATGAGGAGACTGTCAAGGCCACGCCGGAGAAAGGAATCGAAGTCCCGGATTCTACGAGTGTCTCGATATCCGAAGTGGCCGAGAAGAAGAAGATCAAGTCGACGACCAGTAATGGGTACGAGAAGATGGACTCCACGCTGCTGGACGCTGCCGGGATCGGAAAGAAGGAGGAGACGAAGAACGACGAATACGAGAAGATTCCGACCCTGTAGGTTGTGGTGATGAGAAAATGGCACTGACTGCGAAAAAATGGCACCGCACACAACTGACCAACATGAACTAACAGTGGCAGGAAAGAAGACGAAGACGGAAGGGTCCAAGGCGCGGAAGAAGACGAGAATCGAGGACATGAAGAAGGAGGAAGCCAAGGACGACGGGTACGAGAAGATTCCGACCGTGTAGGCTGTGTGATCAGAAAATGGCACTGACAAAGCAGAAAATGGCACCACACAACTGACCAACATGAACTAACAGTGGCAGGAAAGAAGACGAAGACGGAAGGGTCCAAGGCGCGGAAGAAGACGAGAATCGAGGACATGAGAAGGAGGAAGCCAAGGACGACGGGTACGAGAAGATTCCGACCCTGTAGGTTGTGGTGATGAGAAAATGGCACTGACTGCGAAAAAATGGCACCGCACACAATTGACAAACATGAACTGACAATGGGACCGACAGAGGAACCTGGAAGCGAGCAAGTACACCGTTGCGACCGAACTCCGCTCTCTCAATTTGGACACACAGAGGAAGAAGGAAGGCGCCAAGGACAGTGCCAACGCAGGGAACGACAACAGAAGCAAAGGACTGGGTCCGGAGAGTCCGATGGGAAGTCAGCAGAAGGAAAGAAGACGAAGACAGAAGGGTCCAAGGCGGTGGAGAAGGCCGAGGACGCGGACTATGATGACATCGAAGGCGTGAAGAAGGAGGACACCAAGGACGACGGACATGAGCAAGTGAAGAGTGCGCCGAGCCACTACCTCGCCCAGAGTGCGAGTGCCGCCGAGAAGTCCGAGGTGTCCGGGAAGAAGGAGGAGAAGGATGCAGCACCACGACGACCAACGAGAACAGCAACAGGAGACAACCAACTGACAAACATGAACGACGGACGCCAAGGACGACGGGTACGAGAAGCTAGATGATGGATGACATTGAGGACATGAAGAAGGAAGACGCCAAGGACGCCGGGTACGGGCAGCTGGCGGATTTGTTACAAGGACTTCTGGCACCGGATCTTTATTAATTTTATTCTCTCTTCCATTGTATTATTTTGTATGAATTCATTCTTGTCTCTGATTCTCTATATCTACATCACTTTGAAACACTTTGCCTAAATGTTGTCTTACAAAAATTTATTTGTTCTGTCTATATTGTTGCATTTGCCCTCATTTATTTGCTTTTATTTTGTCATAATAAATTTCTTTTCAAAGTGAATGTTGAACAATTTGGATTTTTCGAATTTCCTTTGAATTTTTTTTAATTTGTCGTTTGTCTGATTGCTCAATTTCGTGGTCATTGTCTTTCAACAAATTCCCATCCACTTTTTAGCGCTACTTTAAAAGTGGGCGTTTTAGGGACTCAATCTTTTTTTGAGTACCGGTACTCAAATTTTTCTTCTAAAATTCTGAAGAAAAATGAAAAATTCTGACCTCACAACCTTGTCAGCGTCAAAAAAAGATACCGAAGGAGGTTTCTAAAAAAATTACACTGAAGTAGGCACACAATTTAACGTTTATGCAAAAAAAAAACGAGAGCTTAATGGGCTCAACGATCAATTGAAACAAAAGACTAAAAGAATTCATGGGACAAGTACAAAATTGAGAGATTCCTCGATTCCTATATGATGGAGGCTATATTTTAGACAAAATGCTAGGGCTAGGAACGATCATTTATTCGATGCATTTGTTAAATTGTTTGGAAATTATAAATTTGATAAATTTTTCATAAAACATAATTTAAAAAAGATTTGAGTACCGGTAATCAAAAAAAGTTTGAGTCCCAAAAACGCCCACTTTTAAAGTAGCGCCCACTTTTTTGTTGTCGACCTTCTTCGCTCTCGAATAATCGTGAATCAGAAGAATTTAGAAGTTTCTTTTGAATGGATTTTTAATTAGTCCCCTTATGTTTTTGATTATTTTAACGCAGAAAATTCTACTTACAACTTTTAACGAAAAAAGCGAATGTACCACATTATCCAAGAACATTTTGTTATTAATGGTGGTTAGCGTTGAAAATTGGTATTGTTCCAGTTTATCCGCCCGGAATTTTTAAAAAAAATTTCTTGCAAAATTTAACAAACAATCTCTTACTATTAGTAAGTCATCAGTTGGGGGGTTTTAGCATGTACTCTGAGTTTGAATCTGATGACTCAGATTTGTTGTATGATTTCGTCAAATTCATGATTTTGCGTCATATCATCTTTTATGTAAAGTACAACCAAAATTGGAGGAAACGAAAAAGATGGAAAATCATAGATTTCATGAAATCATATAAAAAATCTGACATCAGATTCGAACTTTGACGACTTCTAAAAGTAAGTTTTTTTGTTGTTAAATTTAACAGGAAAAAGACAAAAAAATCAGAAAGGGATAAAATGGAAAAGTATCCTGGAAATGTCCGTTTTCCTGCCTAAAGATTCATCATAGCCACAGATCAGCTTTCGATAAACATCATCAATCCTCAATCAATTAATGCCATTTTCGTTTTTCTTTCCGTTCACTGCGACGGATCAACCATTCTTTGCAACTGTAGGCGAACCACATCTATGTATAGGGAAGGTCTTTTTTTTGTGTCGAGAGCGGATTTTTGTCGTGTCCGGACAATTCGACAGCAGGGTGGCGATTTTACCTTAAAAATATGGCATTTGCCATATTTTTGAGGTCCGTGCCATATTTTTGCCATATTTTCATCAGTTGCCATATTTTGCCATATTTTTTAATTTTTGGCCTATGGATAAATTTAATTACCCAATCTTGAGAGATATTATGGCCAATATTCCGCTCCGTAAACGCTTACGAACTTCGACTTTTTCTCCTTCTTCTGACAACATTGAGGACGAAACAGTTCGGGCGCTCGTTGACTGCCACTTTTCACAGGTTACCAACACAATCGAGTCATTTAACAAGCTTCTTCCGACCCTCCCCAAACAACAACAACCCATCATCTCCGAGCTCATCAAACATCTGACCGCATCAACCAATCAACTCCGCTCTACAATCGACAAACTGGCATCCAGGCCCGATCCTGCACTCTCTGCACACGAATTGGAGAGACAACGATCACTCGTCTTCATCGGCATTCCTGAAAGCATAAGCGACACCCCATCTGTCCGAGTGGCCGAGGACCAGCAACATGTGCGGACTGTGTGTGATGCGCTGGGCATCGAATGCGCTCCCATTTC
Source organism: Rotylenchulus reniformis (assembly GCA_001026735.1). NCBI lineage: Eukaryota > Metazoa > Nematoda > Chromadorea > Rhabditida > Hoplolaimidae > Rotylenchulus > Rotylenchulus reniformis. Next base: position 60,067 of record LDKF01000651.1, on the reverse strand, counting down.
TTACCGAATGGGTCGTGTTAAAAACCCAGCCAGATCCGGTGATGTNTTTTTTTGTTGTTAAATTTAACAGGAAAAAGACAAAAAAATCAGAAAGGGATAAAATGGAAAAGTATCCTGGAAATGTCCGTTTTCCTGCCTAAAGATTCATCATAGCCACAGATCAGCTTTCGATAAACATCATCAATCCTCAATCAATTAATGCCATTTTCGTTTTTCTTTCCGTTCACTGCGACGGATCAACCATTCTTTGCAACTGTAGGCGAACCACATCTATGTATAGGGAAGGTCTTTTTTTGTGTCGAGAGCGGATTTTTGTCGTGTCCGGACAATTCGACAGCAGGGTGGCGATTTTACCTTAAAAATATGGCATTTGCCATATTTTTGAGGTCCGTGCCATATTTTTGCCATATTTTCATCAGTTGCCATATTTTGCCATATTTTTTAATTTTTGGCCTATGGATAAATTTAATTACCCAATCTTGAGAGATATTATGGCCAATATTCCGCTCCGTAAACGCTTACGAACTTCGACTTTTTCTCCTTCTTCTGACAACATTGAGGACGAAACAGTTCGGGCGCTCGTTGACTGCCACTTTTCACAGGTTACCAACACAATCGAGTCATTTAACAAGCTTCTTCCGACCCTCCCCAAACAACAACAACCCATCATCTCCGAGCTCATCAAACATCTGACCGCATCAACCAATCAACTCCGCTCTACAATCGACAAACTGGCATCCAGGCCCGATCCTGCACTCTCTGCACACGAATTGGAGAGACAACGATCACTCGTCTTCATCGGCATTCCTGAAAGCATAAGCGACACCCCATCTGTCCGAGTGGCCGAGGACCAGCAACATGTGCGGACTGTGTGTGATGCGCTGGGCATCGAATGCGCTCCCATTTCTTACCGAATGGGTCGTGTTAAAAACCCAGCCAGATCCGGTGATGTCCCACGCCCGAGGCTTCTAAAAGTCATTCTTCCCTCTCGCCAGTTCCAATGGGCCGCTCTGGGCAGCTGGAAGAGAAACCGTGATCAGATCCGTCTTCCGGACAGTCCTTATGCTCGACTCCTGGTCCGACCTAGCCTGACACCCGCTGAACTTGCTGCTGACCGTGACAGACGGGCCCAATCCAGACCATTTCCGCCAACAATCAGTATGCTCGGGACGAACGGCAACTCAAGTGCAAACACAAGTGCTACTATGCAATAACAGTTGCTGCCGCTGAGGTTTGGGTGTTCTTATCCTTTGATAAACCAAAATTTAAAATTCGTATCAAATTCTTATGCTCCTCTTATTAATGGGAAGCAGTTTAACAAATATTTTCAACCAAATTCAAACAAAAAATTCAATAAAACTGACTCCCATTCTAGAAATTCATCCACTTTTAATAACAATCCTAAACTTTTACAATGTTTTTATTCAAACGCTCAATATATAATTCGTAAAATTCCTTTACTCAATCAAGTTATCTCTGATACTAAACCTCAAGTCATATCATTAACTGAAACCTGGATCACTGAAAACAATCTGTCTAAAAACGAACTTTCAATGGAAATTATCAAGTCCATCTAACCAACCGGGACCCTTCCTTTAAGCTCCGCGGAGGTGGAGTTGCCCTACTTATTGATAAAAATATACCATCAAAATTAATTTTATCGCAATCAATAGATGGGATTGAAATGTTAATTATAGATATCTCAATTTCACACCAAAAAATCCGCTTCTTTTCGATATATAGACGTCCAAATTCTTCAAAATTATCGGTGACTAAGCTTATAAAAACTATCCAAAATTATATTACCAAATCCTCTGTTATTTGCGGTGATTTTAATTTTCCGGACATAAGGTGGCCAAATCTCATTGCCTCTTCTACAATTAGCTCGAATTTTGTTGATTTTATCAATAATTTCAACTTTACACAATTTGTAAATCATCCTACGCATAAGGACGGAAATATTTTGGATTTATGTCTCTCTAATCATCCCTCGCTTGTTAAAAATCTTTCAGTTTCCGAAGGTATTTCTGATCATCACTCTCTTACTTTTCAATTGAATGTCACTCCCCCCGTACCAACCATCACTCGCATAAGGAAATTCTCAACATATTACTTAAACCGACTTGTTCACCCTCTAAGCCAATTTACTCCTGACTATTTCTCATGCCTTTATAATATAGAGGATAAGTATAACGTTATCTCCGATACAATCCATTATCTCGTCCATCAACTTATACCATTAAAAACTATATCTACTAAGCCACAAAAAAAGAATTATCCACCTCATATAAAAAGATTATTGGCACAAAAAACCGTATTGTTTAAACAATTAAAAAAGAATTCCGGACTAAAACAATCGTATTCCTCGTTATGCAAAACAACAAAACATCTCATCCGTCAATATCATGATTTTATGATTCGTAAAACACTTTCGGATCCAAAAAATTTTCATGCATATATCCAAAAATCCACTAAATCACCTGAACCATTTCCTGCATTATGTGACAATAATCAGTTTATATCCGACAATCAAAGCAAATGTGAGTTAATGGCGGACACCTTTCAAAAATCATTTATTAATGTCCCACACCACAGCCCTCCCTCCATATCTTACATACATAATGAAACCATTTCGGACGTTTCCTTTGATTCAGAATATATCTCAGATATTCTCAAAAACTTACCTAGCAAAATTAGTTCATCTCCCGATGACATTAGTTCTCGTCTCCTAAAATGTTGTCACCACTCCCTTGCTCCTATTCTTACTAATCTCTTTCGATTCTCTATGGACACGGGGAAATTGCCTTCAATATGGAAAAAATCCATTGTTGTGCCTATCCATAAGAAAGGCAGCAAATCTGATCCAACTAACTTTCGCCCTGTAGCACTCACATCCAATATTTGTAGAGTCATGGAAAGAATCATATATAATCAAATTCTAAATTTTCTTCTTTCAAACAAACTCATAACATCCCAACAATTTGGATTTCTTCCTAAAAGATCAACCACCTCACAACTCATCGCCACCCTCCATGAATGGTATGACTCCTTGCTTAAAAATGATAGTATTGACTGTTTAAACCTAGACTTCCAAAAAGCTTTCGATTCTGTCCCCTTAAATTTCCTAATTCACAAAATTCACTCGATAGGCATTCGAGGAAAACTATTAAATTGGATTTCAGATTTTCTTTTTAATCGTGAATTTGTTGTTAAAATACAAAATAACTTTTCAAAACCTCGAGTCATACAATCAGGCGTCCCTCAGGGAAGTATCCTCGGACCGTTATTGTTTCTCATCTATATAAACGATCTTCCCAAATCCATACCACCATCATGTTCAATAAAATTATTTGCAGATGATGTAAAAATCTATAATTCATTTAATACAAAATCTCCTTCCACCCTTCAATCCGCAATCGATGCTGTTGGTCTCTGGAGTCAAGAATGGTCCATTGGCGTCTCCATCAAAAAAACTCGTATTTTGCACATCGGATCAAAAAACCCAAAACATTCATACAAATTTCAAGGTTTGCCATTAGATTCAATTTCAAGCGTCAGGGATTTGGGAATCGAAATGGACCATTTACTTTCCTTTAATCAACATATAAGTAACATTGTCAAATCCGCTTATTTCAAAACCTATCAATTACTTCGAGTAATTCGTACTTCCAATCCTATCATTTGGTCCCTAGCGTTCAAATCTTATATTCTTCCTGTATTAGAATATGCTTCCGAAATTTGGTCACCTTCAAATAAAAAATATATTAACCACATTGAGGGGGTTCAAAAATACTTTACCAGAATTGCGTATTGGAAAATACATCGTTCTTATTTACCCTACGAATCGCGACTAAAATTTTTCGACCTAAAAACCTTAACTCATCGTAGGGTAGTCTCAGATCTCACGTTTCTATACAAAATTTGCTTTAATCATACTAATCTTAATCCGTATGATCTGGTGAAATTTTCTTCTCGTCCATCAAGACGTCATCCTTATCAACTCGTCATACCTCGAAAATCATCTCGTACTCAAAATTCNCTTTATCGTTTTGACATTTACAAATATTGTGACATATTTATGTGATCATCCTTTGACATTGTTTCATCGTATATTATTGCCAAGCCTATCAGCGGCATATTTTGCCCTTGGCCTATGGATAAACATTACATTACATTACATCATCAATCCTCAATCAATTAATGCCATTTTCGTTTTTCTTTCCGTTCACTGCGACGGATCAACCATTCTTTGCAACTGTAGGCGAACCACATCTATGTATAGGGAAGGTCTTTTTTTGTGTCGAGAGCGGATTTTTGTCGTGTCCGGACAATTCGACAGCAGGGTGGCGATTTTACCTTAAAAATATGGCATTTGCCATATTTTTGAGGTCCGTGCCATATTTTTGCCATATTTTCATCAGTTGCCATATTTTGCCATATTTTTTAATTTTTTGCCAAAATTAATTATTTTTGACTAGAAAATCGGGCAATTGGTTAAATTTTAGTCAATTTTCTTAAGGAAGAAGGCCCAAATCCTCAAAATTTTCTCCGGCGGCCCCTATCGGGGCCGCCGACAACTCTTAATCAGGGCGCGGATCTGTTCTGATTTATCAGAAATGTTCTGATTTGGAGGGTCCAAATCTGACAAAATGAAAATGTTCTGATTTGTCAGATTTGTTCTGATTTTCGACCTCTGTCCTTATTTTGTACTGATTTTGGGAATTTGGAAAAATTTTATTTAAAAAATGACCAATTTTCTGAAGAAAGTCAGGTCTAAATTTTCCCCGGCGGCCCCTATCGGGACCGCCGGCACCCAAAACTAGTTCTCAAGTGAAAAAATTACCAATTTCCTTAAGGAAAAAGCTCTAAATTCGCAAAATTTTTCTCCGGCACCCCTCCATGTTAAAATTACTTGAAAAAAATAATTTACCTCGAAAAGTTTAAAATTTCTCAAAAAAGTGAAATGAAAACTGATGAGAGAAATCGTAAATATAAAATTAAAACTCCTCAATTAACTTGTCTCTATTAAATTGAACCCCGATTTTGATTGTTCTTTAGCTTTTGATCTCTTCCTTTCCAACCCAGAATTGCTCAAAAAAGTATCAACCGTAGAAAAATATGATGTATAAATTTATCTGAAGAATTATTCATAATTTTAAAGGTTTTAAAAAGGGTGCCATATTTTTGCCATATTTTTGAAATTTTTTGCCATATTTTTCACCACCGGCGCCATATTTTTGGTGTTTGGAGATCGCCACCCTGTTCGACAGTGAAGGAAAACTGCAGGGAAAATTTTATTTTAGACCACCTCATTAGAAGGCAAAGTTGTACAGAACCTTAATCTCCACCTTTCGGTTTTCGAATTTCTCTGAAAAGTTCGAAATTTTTCGAATAGGATATCGAAAATACGGTTTTTTTCTGACCTAAAGCTCTGATCGGAATACCACTTGAGCCGAGTCCGATCGGATACCCGACCCGAAAATTTTACTGCTCCAATTCTACTGCCCTGTTTGTTTTTTTTAATCGGATCCGGAAAACCCATTTGTACCTACCTCTAAGTCAAACTCGACGTTGAGTTTGTTGGCTAATGCCTCGCGCATGGGCTCATTCGGATAATGGGTCCGCATGAATTCTGTAATTTCTTTAATTGAAATATATAGCCCCCCCCTGCAATTGAACCCCCTGTAATAGACCCCTCCTCTGGGGGGGTGGTTGAAAAATATAACCCTAATACAGGTTTTACGGTAATAGAGAAGGGTTTGTGGCGAAGGGTCGAAAAGCGCGGTACGAGTACGAAACAGGAGGGGGTCTGAAAATGCTGGTATGAGTTCGACCAAAATGCGAAGTGCACAGCAATGATCCGGCCGGCCTCGAAAGGGAAGGGTTTAACTGGTGCTAGGTCATTGCCGCTAAAAACCGTCACATGCCCCAGTCTGGCTGAAAACTTTTTGTAAGACTTGTTAGGCCGAAAGTATAATTTAAAACGCCATTGTGCAGAATTTTGATGCTCTATCTTCTGGTATTTTCTAATTTTTCGAAATTCCGGTCAAAAAATTCGCAATTTTCCCGAAATATCGAAAAATAGGGTATTTCGCGAAAATTTCGAATTTTTTGGCCGAATTTTTTTTAAAATACCAGAAGATAGAGCTAAAAATGATGAAAAATGACCTTTAATACTTGCAGCCTAACAGATCTTACAAAAAAGTTTTCAGCCAGACTGGGACATATATTCCCAACACCCAGGGTGCCCACCTCACTCCTCAAAAAATATGGCAAACGCCGCTAAAAATATGGCATTTATATGGCAAAATTTTGCAAAAATATGGCAACCATTTTAAAGAGCAATAATTTCAAAAATAAACTTTTATTATGTTCATATTTTTCTGCACTTATTTTTTATTTTATTTTTTCATTATCCAAAAGCTCGTTTTAAAAGGAATTCATTTTCTCGGAAGGGGCGGCCGGCCGGAGAAATTTTTAGAAAATTTACGCTCTCCCCTTAAGAATATTGATCATTTTTTTTTGTATTTTTAAACAGAATTCATTTTCTTGAGGGGTGGCGGCGCCAGGGTGCCCACTTTACCCTAAAAATATGGCAAAGCCATATTTTTGGGAATTTGCCATATTTTT